>VZZY01025983.1:0-119339 GCA_013400335.1 Eurystomus gularis | reverse complement strand
AGGGATTCCACCCCATGTACGGCATGTTCAGTGTAAAGCTGAGGGATCACGAGGGTCAAGCCTCTTCTTCAATGGCTGGTGTCCAAAAAGAACTCTGTCTGTTCTGCCTTCAATCCCAATCCGTGTGTTCCTGAATCCAGTTCCCATCTGCCTCTGAGTCCAGTCTGGGACTTCTCCAGTGCCTGCCCCACAGCATCAGTGGTGACAACGATGTCATTGCCATCAGGAGGGTTGGATTCGCTATTGATTTGTATATATTTCATTTTATTGTTATTATTTTCATTAAAGCTGTTCCCATTTTCTTTTCCAACCCGTCAGTCTCTCTCCCTTATTCCTTTTCTCTCCCCTTAGGAAAGGGAAAGGGGTTAATGGAGAGCCTCTGTCAGTTGTCAAGTGGCCAGCCCAGCCCTAACCCTTGACAGCCTCCCAGAACAGACTGGGAGATGGGACTTGGCAGCTCAGGCGTGCAGGGATGGGGCAGCTAAACACCAGTCCCCCTTGCACAACCACAGCAGGAGAGGCTCCTCCATCCCTCCCGAGCAGCCAGGAGCAGCGATACGATCTCTGCTGCTGGCGTTGCTGCAGTGGCTCCGGGGAGACTCTGTCCAGACCCATCATCTGCAGCTCAGGAGGGAAACCAGAGAAAGGCAGGGGAGTAATGAGAGGACTGCAAGAGGTGCCAGGTGGTGAGCAGCAAAAGTTCAGCTCATGTAATGCCTCAGAGAGTGTAGGGATGAGGGGAGGACAGCAAGAGCTTGGCCATGGTCTCTTGATGCCTCCATGTGGAGCAGAAACCTGATAAAGCAAGTTTTCTCCTTATCTTTAGCTGCAACAAGGGGTTCCAGGGCCAGCTGCTTCCTTGGATCACCAGTGGGAAACCCTTTGGCTTCCCAAAGTCAATGATTCGTACTGTATGAAGTTACAGTTGCCCTTCTTTTCTCTTCTTTTCTTTTGAAATACGGAATACAGGAGCGGGTACTCCCATCCAGGGCTATGGATCACATACGCTCAATACAAAGTTGAAACACTGAAATAGAACCAGGAAGAAAAACTTCCAGGAAGTGACATTTCTTAGGCTCCTAAAAAGACCTTTCTCAATTCATTCCAAAGGTCTTTTACACAAAACCCTCAAAAAGCTCATTTATTTATTCCAGCTTGACCTCAAACCTGATTTCCCATGTTTACATCAGACAGGAATTCCTGGTTTGACCTATTCCACCAGCAGGAGATTGTTTGTATAGGTGTCTAAATGAAGAAATAAGCCATGTATATGGTCATATATGTGCTATATACACACATACTGTTTAGTCATATAAATATATGAATATATATTTAGATAAACCCAAATAAGTATAGCCGAACATAAACCCAACTTATTATAGAACCATGGAACCATGAAGGCTGGAAAAGACCCCTAAGATCATCAAGTCCAGTCATATATAGATATATAAAATATATGTACCTCTATACACCTGGAGGCTGTGCAGCCATTCAGCAGGATTTGGCCAGACTGGAGAGCTGGGCAAAGAGGAACCTCATGAGGTTCAACAAGAAGAAGTGCAGAGTCCTGCACCTGGGAAGGACCAACAAAATGCACCAGTACAGACTGGTAGGTGATCTGCTAGAGAGCAGCTCCGTGGAGAAGGACCTTGGAGTCCTGGTGGACAACAAGTTCTCCATGGGACAGCAATGTGCCCTTGTGGCCAAGAAAGCCAATGGTATCCTGGGGTGCATTAAGAAGAGTGTGTCCAGCAGGTCGAGGCAGGTCCTGCTCCCCTTCTACTCTGCCCTAGTGAGACCTCACCTGGAGTACTGTTTTCAGTTCTGGGCTCCCCAGTTCAAGAGGGACAGAGATCTACTGGAGAGATTCCAGCGGAGGGCTACAAGGATGATTAAGGGACTGGAACACCTGCCTGATGAGGAAAGGTTGAGAGACCTGGGGCTTTTTAGTCTGGAGAAGAGAAGACTGAGAGGGGATCTAATGAATGTGGATCAATAGCTGAGGGCTGGGTGTCAAGAAGAAAGGGACAACCTCTTTTCACTTGTGCCCTGTGCTAGGCCAAGGGGCAATGGATGCAAGCTAGAGCACAGGAAGTTCCACCTCAGCATGAGGAGGAACTTCTTTCCTGTGAGGTTTCCAGAGCACTGGAAGGGGCTCCCCAGAGAGGTTGTGGAGTTTCCTTCTCCAGAGATTTTCAAGACCCGTCTGGATGCATTCCTGTGTAACCTGCCCTAGATTTTGTGGTCCTGCTTGGCAGGGGGGTTGGACTCGATCTCCAGAGGTCCCTTCCAACCCCTAACATTCCATGATTCTATGATTCTATATATATATATGTATATATGTATATGGGTCTATAAAGAATAAATAAGCCATAGACACATATGCATGTACATATATATATGAACCTCTGTCTATGTGTTAGAGTATGTATGAGGGTACGTATATACGTGTATGTTGTTTATTTATTTATTATAAATTTTTCCTTGAGCTACACAGTCCTGTGTGGTGCCCATAAATTTAAAGAAAAAATCCAAAACAGTTGTAAAATTTGTTCCAAAGTCATTACAGGAGGAGACTTGTGGGCAGAATCCTGGAGAAAATGAAAGTGGGGCATCAATGCGGTGTCAGAAAATGGATTTGGGTGAATATGTCGATGACTTCTAGATAGGAGAATGGTTGGACCAGAAGGATGGGATTCACCTCACCTCACTTGGTACTTGGGCAATGGAGGTATTTCCAAATGATGTCTATAATTTATTATTAAACTCATAATTCATCTCAGTCTCAAGCAGGCCTCTGAAGCACATCCGATGGCTCTCACTGTTAAGAGCCACAGCTTTTTCTTCCGGTTGAATATAAAGGGCACTGCGCACTACCAGCATGGATGGACATGTAGGTGGTGGGTCCCTGAGTGCCACCTGGGAGAAGCCCCATCCCCTGCGGCCATTGGAAGCACTGACAGCTGTTGCTGTTCCTCCATCCATGAGTTTTGTGTAGCGCCTCGTCCTCCTGCCCTGCGTCTGAGGGAGAGGTTCCTCCAGAGGATGACTCAGTGCAGAAGGCTGGTTTCCTGAGATGAGTCACCCTCTGCAGTTGCCCCTTCCTCACCCTCAGCCGCAGAGGAAGCCTGGTTGACATCAGACGTCTGATGTTGGAGACACAAATAAACTGGTGCCCTGAGCACATCCGCTCTCCACAAACCCCAAGGCACTGCCAACGTGTCCTGTCAGGCCGGTGACCTGTGGTACCCAACCCGCTAGGAAAATACAGGCCAGAAGGAGAAGCCAAGGGCATCTCCCCATCCCACCAGGGGCTGGCTGCACTGCAGCATTGCCACCATCCATCTAATAAGAGCTTTCCGCGTAGACCTCCTCACCTCATCCTTGCCTGACTCCTCACCCAAGCTCTCCTACTGCCTCTTTGACCCATCCCTCAACGTCAAGGATGGCAGTACCATTCCACAGCGGTGTTGGGTTGTGGGAACCAGGAGTTAAGCTGCACGGGTTGCAGGTTGCGCTCCCAGCATGTCTGAAAAGGGGCTTGTTCCCAAGAAGTCAGTCATGAAATCTCTCCCTCACCGAATGGTGAGCCTAAAACTCTTTGACAGCGTCCCTCGAAGGCACTGTCAGCCGTGATTGTCTCGGACGTTGCACCCCAGGCGCAGGCAACCTCTCGCTGATCTGGGATGATAGAGGATGGGATAAGGAAGGTTTTATTTTTTAGCTGAACTTTCTTCTCCACGTGCCTGCCCGTGTAACTGCGTAGTGGTGTGGCATTCCATGAGTATTCCCCCAGGATTTCCGGTGCACTGGGAAGCCTATGAGACACCCTGCCAGCTCCCATGGGACTTTACAGAGCCCAGGGGTGGAGGTCCCTCTGTGTCTGCTCCTGGGCACAATACTCATTAACACAAGCAAAGCATTTTACAGCAGAGCTGCTTGTGCTCCCATGAAAGAAAATGCCCATTGGTCAAACGGTGGGAGAACACTTTTGTTGGGAAAGATTTCATGGGAGGAGTTTCTTTTTGGGTCGAAGATGGTCTTCTGGCTCCAGATCCCATCTTCAGAAGTAGCTGAGTCTGTCCATATGGGGATGGGGTGAGGCTCCCCTGTACTCAGCACTGGTGAGGCCACACTTCAAGTACCTTGTTCGGTTTGGGGCACCTCAATACAAGAGGGACATCAAGGTGCTGCAGTGTGTCCAGAGAAGGGCAACGAAGCTGGTGAAGGGTCTAGAGCACAAGTCTTGTGAGGAGCAGCTGAGAGAACTGGGGCTGTTCAGTCTGAAGAAAAGGAGGCTGAGGGGAGACCTTCTCACTCTCTACAACTCCTTGAAAGGAGGTTGTAGAGAGGTGGGTGGGTGATCTGTTCTCCCAGGGAACAAGTAATAGGACAAGAGGAAACAGCCTCCTGTTGCACCGTGGGAGGTTTAGGTTGGATATTAGGAAAAATTTCTTCCCTACAAGGGTTGTCAAGCCCTGGAAGAGGCTGCCCAGGGCAGCGGTGGAGTCCCCATCCCTGGACGTGTTTAAAAGACGTGTAGATGTGGCACTTAGAGACATGGTTTAGTGTGGACTTGGTAGAGTCCATCCCCTACTAAATGCCTCTGAGGAAATGAGGGATGACACATGGACCCATCAGAGGGGCTTTCCACAACCAGGCTTTGCAGGAGCCGTCCATTTCCAGCCCTCCTCCTTCTCCATCCTTCGGATCAGGCTGCTCCTGCCTGCGCACGCCAGTGTTGATGAGGATTTTTTGGAGCCTGGGAGAGAAGCTTTTTTCCTGTGAAAGCCACTGAACGGCAGGTTTCATCTCCTGAGCTGGCTCTCAAACCCAGAGCAGAACCATTCCCGGCTCTCCCTCCGCTCATTAATGCACAACTGGGAGAGAGGCAGGAGCTTCCTAATGACTCGCGGCTCAGGAGCGCGGAGCTGGCGCTTTTGTTATTTGTCATGTTGGAGCCGGTTTCACCTTTGATGCCTCCGATGGTAGGAGGGGACTGCTGACAGCAAGGGCTGAAAGCAGACATCATCAGGAGAGGAGATAAAGGCCCAGCCTAATGCCTTTTTTTTTTGGTCCTGTGCATTTAAAGAGCTGGGCTGGGTAATGTGCAGGTTTGGGCAGCATGAAACATCTCGGTTTTGAATAGCTGGAGCAATTTAAATGGGGGAACTCAGAGACAGGTGACTTTTTTTTCTTCTTCTTCTTCTTTATAGCATGGTTTTAATTGAAGTGGTGGTCATGGAAAAGGCAGGAGGTAATGGATACGTTCTGAAATTTCTGCTCACTGGTGGGATAACAGCAGAAGACCAGCCCCCAGCATCACCAGAGGGTTTGAGCATCAAATTCACGAGTCCTCCACCATACCTTGTAATTAGTTGGTGACACCAACGGACAGCCAGCAGAAGACCTGGGTTCAGATCATATCCAACATGATGTGCAGGGTGACAGGCTGAAGTGAGCTTTATTTATCACCACTGCTCGTTAACAGTCCCTCCCCAGCACTGGTTATGGGGCTAGTGACCATCATGCACACAGCAGGACAATGCCTTAGCCATTCCAGCTCCTCCAGAGTGAATCTCTGGCACCTCCAAAAGTGGCACCCATCCTCCCACAGCCCCATTGCCTGACCTACATATGCAGCCTTGTTTGGGACAACCTTAGATCCTCCTGTCCTGGCCCCAGGCCTGTGGCCACCCCTGCCACATCAATCTGATTTTTGAGGAGGGATCTGACCTCCAGCCCTTACCCACCATGGGCTACCCCATGAGGATCTGCTCTCACCAGTTGCCTCCAACATCACCTCTCATGTAGTTTCTTCTTTGGTTCCACCAGTGAACTGAAAAAAAAAGTGATATACATTGCTTCACTGGATCTCTATTTAGTACAAAGAGCACCATAGTGATTTTAGTGGGGTCTTTTAATCCATCTACATAGACATCATATCATCTGTCACCACAGTCTCTGATGATCTTACCATATAACCACCTGGAAGTTTCAAAGAGAAGTTGATTTTCAACCCAAAGATATGTTTCCATCCCTTATATGCTTTCTTGGGTTTATGGAGAAAGGTCTTCTAGAGGCACACATGTAGTTTCCTTCTAATAAACCTCACACTTTTTAAATTCATTGAATCATAGAATGGTTTGGGTTGGAAGGGACCTTAAATACCATCTAATTCCAACCCCCCTGCCATGGGTAGGGGCACCTCCCACTAGACCACATTGCTCAAGGTCCCATCCAACCTGGCCTTTAACACATGGCCAGGGATGGAGCATCTGCAGCTTCCCTGGGCAACCTGTGCCAGTGTCTCACCACCCTTAGAGTGAAGAACTTCTTCCTTACATCTAATCTAAATCTTCCCTCCTTCAGTTTGAAGCCATTACCCCTTGTCCTGTCACTACAAGCCCTTGTAAAAAGTCCCTCCCCAGATTTCTTGTAGGCCCCCTTCAGATACTGGAAGGCTGCAGTGAGGTCTCCATGGAGTCTTCTCTTCTCCAGGCTGAACAAGCCCAACTCTCTCAGCCTGGCTTCATAGGAGAGATGTTCCAGCCCTCTGATCATTTTTGTGTTCCTCCTCTGGACTTGCTCCAACAGATCTATGTCCTTGGATGATGCTGGATGCATCAACTCTCTCTGTTTGTTTGCAGATGAGAAATAGGTAAAACACAGGCCATGAAGCCCAAATTCTGTGGCTGTTTAAACCAGAGAAGTAATCAGTGGCTGTTCTCTCCCCTTGAGCCTGACCTGTGTGGTCTGCTCACATTTGCACCATCAGATCTCTCAACCACCAAGGTGATGGAGCAACACCCAAGATGTTTTATTCTAAGTGGTCCCGGGCTTCAGCTAGTTCCTCATCCATGCCTGGGAATTGTCTGGAGAAGGTTAATTCTCCAGCACAAAGCTGTGCCAGGACCATGTTAACACTTCAAGTGCGGGCAGTCAGGCTTCAGCCCTTGTCCTCATTCCCAAGCACTGCTGAGATTTCTAGCATGGACATAGTCATACTGCTCCTGTGAAACATTGAATGAAAGTGATTAAAGGTGGTAGCTGAGGGGTGAAAACTCCCAGTTGTACAATCACTTTATTTTCTATAACCCAAGAAGATACCTGAAAGGGTTCCTTTTGGTTTTAAGTGGCTGGGCACGTTCCTCTCCATCACTGAGCAGGTGTCGTGGTCCATTCCAGGTTCACCTACTTCCCCTGTTACTCTCAGAGCTGATGGGCTACAAAAGTACATATTTAAATTACAATACATATATCCGTTGGGTTTTTTTTCCATTGAAAATCAACCAAACCTTGCGGTGCTATCGTTTAATGCGCTTTGTTGTTTTTACAGACATTATATGATTTACTAAAGCGTTAATTTCCTATAGCAAAAGATATAATGGCGTACGAAAGTAAAATTGATTTTAAATTACCATGGCAAGCTTGCAGAAACACTCCCATTATTCAGGAGAATGGGGAAAAGCATTGCAGTTTTACCACCGCTCTGAAGGAAAACACGTTATTTAAGATCATGGGATCTTGAGTGACGTTGCTAGGCTTTGGTGACACCATGATGGTGGAAGAAGAAATGAGACCCCACCTGGAGTACTGTGTCCAGCTCTGGAGTCCTGAACACAAGAAGGGCGTGGACCTGTTGGAGAGGGTCCAGAGGAGGCCTACAAAGATGATCAGAGGGGTGGAACACCTCTCCTACAAAGACAGGATGAGAGAGATGAGGTTGTTCAGCCTGGAGAAGAGAAGGCTCCAGGGAAACCTCATTGTGGCCTTCCAGTATCTGAAGGGAACCTACAAGAAAGCTGGGGAAGGACATTTTACAAAGGCCTGTAGTGATAGGACAAAGGATAATGGCTTCAAACTGGAAGAGGGTAGATTTAGGCTGGAAATTAGAAGGAAAATCTTTACTCTGAGGGTGGTGAGACACTGGCACAGGTTGCCCAGGGGGTTTGTGGATGCTTCATCCCTGGATGTGTTCAAGGCCAGGTTGGATGGGACCTTGAGCAATGTGGTCTAGAGGGAGGTGCCCCTACCCATGGCAGGGGTTGGAACTAGATGATCTTTAAGATCCCTTCCAACTCAAACCATTCTAGGATTCTGTGATTCTATGAATCTTATTATTAGGGAACATGCTCTAAAAGACCTTGATTGAAAGCAACACAATCCGTGAAGAAAAGCCGTGTTACTATAACTTGGTTTGCTTTGTGTTTTATTGAAGTGGGGCTGGTGGAGATGGTGCTGGAACAATCACCAAGAAGCTCTTTGACTTTGATCAGTGTAACAGTGGGAGTTTCGGGCACGACTTTGCCTACTGGGCACTTGTCCTTCATATGATTCTAACAAGGCCAAGGGCCGGGTCCTACACTTGGGTCACAACCACCTCCTCCAATGCACCAGTCCTGGGGAAGGGTGCTTGGAAAGTGCCCAGCAGAAAAGGACTTGGAGGTGTTGGTCAACAGACGGCTGAAGATGAACCAACGTGTGGCCAGGTGGCCAAGGAGGCCACCAGCATCCTGGCTTGGATCACCACTAGTGTGGCCAGCAGGACTAGAGACAAGAGGTTGTCCTCCCTGTACTCAACACTAGTGAGGCTACACCTCATTCTCTAGACATACTCTGGGCATGTATAGAATGCTGGGGTCAGTTTTGGGCCCCTCACTCCAAGAAGGACATTGAGGGGCTGGACCATGTCCAGAGAAGGGCAATAAAGCTGGGGAAGATTCTAGAGCATAAGTCTGGTGAAGAGTGGCTGAGGGACCTGGGGTTCTTGAGCCTGGAGAAAAGAGAGGCTCAGGGGAGACCTTCTCATACTCAACAACTCCCTGAAAGGATGTTGGGGTGGAGGCTGGTCTCTTCTCCCAAGGAACAAGTGACAGACCAAGAGGAAACAGCCTCATGTTGCACCAGGGAAGGTTTAGGTTGGACATGAGGAAAAGTTTCTTCCCTGAAAGAAGGCCTGGAAGAGGCTGACCCAGAAGTGGTGGAGTCCCCATCCCTGGAGGGATTGCAAAGCTGTGTAGATGTGGTGCTGAGCGACATGGTTTAGTGGTGCCCTGGCAGTGCTGGGTTAATGGTTGGACTCAATGATCTTAAAGGTATTTTCCAACCAAAATTAAGCTATGATTCCTAAAAGCAAGAATTGCCCCTTCCTTGCAACCGCCTCTTTGCATGGACAGCTGCCCTCAGTCTGGTGTTTCCCAAGTGAACACTCTTTCCACTGGAAGGCTGGCATCCTAAATTAACCTTCACCGAGGGTGGCTGAAGCCAAAGGAGAGGGAGGCAGACTGCAAAGCCCAAGGGCTCTAGCCCAAACACAAAGTCTACATGAGCCCGGGAGATGTTTTTTGATGTTGGGATGAATCAGGAGTGAGAGACACAAGTAAGCAGTCTGTGAAGAAAGTGGTGGGTCATGAAGAAAGTTAGAGCCAAGGACCTTCCTAAAGCCATAGTAATGAATTGTGAGGTCCCATCCTGAAGGCTTTACCCTTCTACAGGGCACTATCCAGGAATGAGCAGGCTTTCGGTGCCCTGGGACAGGTTCCTGTGCGAGACTAAGGCTTTGTAGAGGCAACAGCTATCTCAGAGTGGCTTAAGCTCATGGAGTCGGAGATGCTTTCCCATGGGAGAAGACTGTCAATGTATGAAACGTTTGCAATAAATCGATGTAAGGCATTATTACATCCTGTCCCTTCTGGGGTATGATGTCACACTGCAGAGTTGGAGCCACGGTGTAGAATCACAGAATCATGGATTTCATAGAACGCATTGTGTTCTTCCAAAGTCGTCTAGTCCAGCCCCCCTGCAGTCAGCAGGAATGTCTCTAACTAGGTCAGGTTGCTGAGAGCCCCATCAAGCCTGGCCTTGAACGTCTCTAGGGCTGGGGCCTCCACCACCTCTCTGGCCAACCGGTTCCAGTGTTCTACCACCCTCATAGTAAAGAACTTCTTTCTAATGTCTAATCTAAATCTACCCATGTCTAGTAGCTGCTCTGCTGTCTGGACCCCCCTCCTCACCCCATTCCCTGCAGGCACTGGATGTGCCCACCCTTGTCTGAAGGCTCAGAGGTTTCAGTAGTAGCCAGATTCTTCCTGTTGGCCTCAGGGCAAGAGAAGGACCCTGAAATACTTAGTTAATTACTTTATATGAGGCCCTAGATACTGGAACAAAGCTCAGTGTAATAAACAATTCATTTTCTTGGCCCAATAAATGACATGAGCCCTAAAACGGCTCATTCCTCACCTAATGCTTCTGCTCCGTAAACATCGTGCAAGGAAAGCGCTTGTTTGCACTTGGGAGCATGCGGGGACTCTATGATTTGACACGAATAATTCATGGGAATGTTTGCTCCTGCTGCAAGGAGAAGATGAAATGAGACAGATCATTTGAATTCCCCCTTGCCGAGGCTGCTACGAAGGCTTACATGCAGATGTTGAGGGCACCCACAGCAGTAAGCTCTTTATTGGCACCGTAACCACTTCTAATCCATCATGGATTCTAGGGCAGCGAGGAAAGAGAAGTAGATACACAACAGGACAAAGCTATGACCAAACAGAGGCAGGAGGATCTCAGAAATATGGGGTTTGTTGTGTGTGATCATGGGCAAAGTACCCTGTGTTCCTATGTTACAGGAATGCTTGTGTGAGGGCTAGAGCCCTGATGATGACGGCTTCAGAATAGAAACCACTGCGATGACCACAAGATGTCTAGTATGGGCCAGGCATGCTGGGTGCAGATATGGTCCTACCTATCTTTCTGTTTCTCTTTCCCCTCCTGTGCAGCATGGCATGAAATTCTAAGTTGCCTTGATAGGACTTGTGGTAGTTTTGGGTTGATGGTTGGACTTGGTGATCTTAGAGGTCTTTTCCAACCTTAATCATAGAATCATAGAATCATAGGGGTTGGAAAGGACGTCTGGAGATCATCTAGTCCAACCCCCCTGCCAGAGCAGGATTGCCTAGAGCAGGTCGCACAAGAACATGTCCAGACGGGCTTTGAAAATCTCCAGAGAAGGAGCCTCCACAACCTCTCTGGGCAGCCTGTTCCAGTGCTCTGCCACCCTCAAAGTAAAGAAGTTCCTCCTCATGTTTAATGATTCTGTGATTCCATTATTCTGTGATTCTATGACTTGACATTTATTTTTCTTAAAAAAACCAGTTTTAACTGCTAAAACCACTGTTTTATTTTTGGTTGCCATTTTTATTGCTGGTTGTCCCTCCTGAGAGTCCAAACCTCAAGTCCACCGTGGTTCTTCCTTGCCTCTCTCTCTCCTGCAGACCTGACTATTACAATTTCTGGACAGCTAGGGAGTTTGGGTCACTTTGAGGCCAAAACTGATCAGATTGAGAATGAGGGCTAAATGAGACACGGGGCTGGATGTGACAAGGCAAAACCCTAAATTTACTGGTGTTCATCAACCAAAATCAAATTCTTCCATGCCTAGTCTTAAACTCTTCAGATTTGGGGGTTTCACTGAATATATAAATAATTCAGTATATGTTTAAAAATCTATATAAAAAATATATATAAATAAATGAGTATAAATCTCCTTTGACTACTATGGTTGAAATCCATGCCTCAGAGTCAAGGAGCTTTGGTAGGCTAATGGAAGAGGAATCAATATTGGAAGCCAAATCTCCAAAAATATAGTAGCAGCCTTTTTTTAAGTAGAATAAATCTGTCTTCATGTGCGTTTCCACACAGGTGTAGACATGGAGTTGTAGGCCATGTGTGCACAGATGGATGGGATAATCTCATCACACTTTGGTGTGTCCTGCAGAAACTCAGAAATGATCGACCACTTTTAACAGGGCTTGGACGGGACCTGTCTGGATGAACCAAAGACAGAGGGCAGAGGATGATGATGACACTGGGGATGGTGGTATCAGAGGGGGCCTTTCTCCTCTCTCTTGGTCATGCCTAAATAAGGATTGGGGAGCGACAAGAACGCATTTGTGCTAGGCTATGTCTTTTGGCAGTGAACCATCTGTGAAGTTCCCGGCTCACCCAGATTCCCAGCGTGCACCTTCCTTGCTGGCTGAGACAAGACAGCGTCGGTGGGAAAGCAAGGGTCAGGTTTTTGGCTCTTCCACAAGCTCCCTCTGTGACCGCAGGCGATTTATTGCGTCTCTCAATGCCTCAGTCCCCTGCTGTTAATAACACATCCTTTGCTTTGATGTGTTTCTGTCCTTGTCAGTTTAGATTGTAAATCCTTTCGGGCAAGAACTGTCTCTTGCTATGTGCGTGCTCCGGACTCGGTACAATCAAAGTCTGATCTCAGCAGAAGCCTTTGAACATCGCTATAGTATAAATAACAGTGATACCTGGGAGCCAGGACTCCTACGTTCTGTGGCCAGGTCTCTCACAGAATCACAGAATGGTAGGGCTCTGGAGATCATCTCGTCCAACCCCTCTGCTAAAGCAGGTTCACCTAGTGGGGGGTTACACAGGAATATGTCCAGGCAGGATTTGAAAGTCTCCAGAGAAGGAGGCTCCACAACCTCCACAGGCAGCCTGTTCAGTGCTCTGTTACCCTCAAGGTAAAGAATTTTCTCCTCATGTTGAGGTAGAACTTCCTGTGTTCAAGTTTATGCCCATTGCCCCTCATGCTATCACTGGGCACCACTGAAAAGAGACTGGCCCATCTTCCTGACACCCACCTTTCAAATATCTGTGAACACTGACCAGATTCCTCCTCAGACCTCTCTTCTCCAGGCTAAACAGCCCCAGATCTCTGAGACTTTCCTCATAAGGAAGGTGTTCCAGTCCCTTAATCATCCTCATAGCCCTCTGTTGGACTCTTCTCCAGTATTTTCCTGTCCCTCTTGAACTGGGGAGCCCAGAACTGGACCCAATACTCCAGATGTGGCCTCACCAGGGCAGAATAGAGGGGGAGGAGAACCTCCCTTACCTGCTGGTCACGCTCCTCTTAATGTACTTCACTGAGTCCCCTCAATGAGCCTCAGAGGGACCTTTAATCCGTGCCGGTAAACTGCGCTCCTGNGTCCTTCTCCGCAGAGCTCCACTGTGTATTACAGCCAGGGACAAGTTACTTCATCCTTTGCTAGAATAAACCATCTCTAAAATAGTCATCAGAACGGGAGAGGAAAACAGCATCTATTTACGAGTAACTTCAGTGCAGGGTTGATGGGGTGCAAGAGTTGAATAATGAGTTGAGAATAATTAATATGCATTAGATATGGCTTCCTGATCACCGGTCCTAAGGAAAAAAAAAAAATGACAGGGGTTGCACTTACTCGTGGGCCTGACCCACTACTGGAGAAAAAAAGGCTTTGTGGAAGTGTCTTGGCTCTACGGCATGGCTGCTGTCCTCCTTCATGCTTCCCAACCTTCTCCCTTAGCTGTCCTAATAAACCAAGTTGTTCACAGAGATGTATTCTGCCCACGTGCCGCTCTCTGCTGCCTACAAACCCACCGATCAAGCTCCAAAACCTCCTTTATATGCTTCTGCTTCTCTTTTGAGAAGCATTGAACAGTGACATCTTTGTCAAAGGGCATAGCTGGTGACAGGAGGACGAGCAGCCCTGGAGGTTGCAAGGACAGAGGGTCCCAGTGGTTGTGGCTTGCAGGGACGTGCAGACTCTGCTGTCAGTCTCACAGCGAGGGATTCTTCCAGCCGGTGCATGCAGTGGGCAGCAGGGCCAGGGAAGGGCAAGATCTCCAGGCGTGAGGCGAATAAACTGGATGGCTCCCCGTGGGCAAAGCGTAGATGGAGAAATGAAAAACGTGGGGAGGAGGAGAGCCAGCTTTCTTGTCTGTGGCAGGGTGGAGTTTGGCCTGCCTGGCTTGTTGTTGGCCTGTTGAGATTCCTCCTCTAGGCTGTGACCCAGGAGGCCAAACCAGATACCCAGCACCATTCAAGATGCCGTGGGTGTCCCAGTGCACCCCTAGCTGTGGGTCTAGAAGGGCACAGGTCTTCTGCATGTCTTGTATCCTACCTGCCAGCAGCCCATGGATATCTTTGATACCCACTGAAACAGTCCCAGATGCCACTGATTCTTGCGCCTAGTCTCCAGCTTCTTCAGGAATGTCTTGAAGAAGCCAGCTGGTGGATTATGCATGGGAATGTCTTCCATGGGGACTTTCATTGAAAGGCAAGACTGCTCCTCTGGGTGGGGAAAGACATGGAAGCTACGGGACAGGTTCTGTTCTAGACGAGAGCTATTCACGGCATGTGCCATCTTCCCGAAGCTGCATATTTTCTTCAAAACGAAAAAGAAGACCAAGTTAAGAGATGGCTGGAGCAAAAATATCCCAGCCAGCTCTGGGAGCTCCTACTCCAGCTGTCAAATGGGAATATATTCAATTTTAGTGTGAACTTCACTTCCCACAGGAAAATCCTTTCCTACTTGTTAGCATAGTCCCTGGCACTGCCCCAGTCTCCACATCCCCCGAGTCTTTTCCATTGGGATGTGTGTGCTTCCAGCGCAAGTGAGTCCTCAAAATGGCTTATCAGAATGATGGCAAGGCAGTGAGAAGCATCTGATAAGAAAGTGATGCCAAGGAGATGGGAGACATCTGGCATCAGCCATCAGATCTCAGCTAGTTGTCTGGACCCTTCTCTAGTTGAGGGAAGGAGATAGGAAATCTGTAGGAGGTGTTGTAGACACGTATCTTGGGATGGGATGAATGACTTTCTGGAAATCTCTCTCTCTCTCCGTTGATAAACGATGGAACTGAGGCGATGAGTTTAAATTAGCTTCCCCACTTTTGGACAGCTGAAGCAAGGAAGGAAATCACATTCAAGGACACTTGGGTCTACCCTCCAGAAATATTTTTCAGACACATGAACTTGAGCTTCAACAAAAAGCTACAAACAACTGGAGCAAACTCCTACTGCCTCTAGGGCCACCACAGAGGCTTGGGAGTAACTTGAACACAGACTTGAACACAAACTTGAACACAAGAATTTCCACCTCAACATGAGGAGAAGCTTCTTTACCGTGAGGGGGATGAAGCACCGGACCAGGCTGCCTAGAGAGGTTGTGGAGTCTTCTTCTCTGGAGACTTTCAAAACCCACCTGGACATGTTCCTGTGTAACCCGCCCTGGGTGAACCTACTTTGGCAGGGGCGGGGGGGTTTGGATGAGATGATCTCCACAGGTACCTTCCAAACTCTACCATGCTGTTGGAAGGGGAAACATCTGACACGAAATATTCCTTACAGCCCAGAATAAAAGGTTGGGTGAGGAAAGCAAGGGAAAAGGGATTCATTCACAAAGCTACCTTCAAAGGCATAGGATCAGTGTCCCACTTCTAGCTGTCACCTCAAGAGGCAGGGCATGCAGGCAGGGTAGGGAAGAAGCTGGAGGTTTAGTTCCCTCCATAGCCTGGAGATGACTCAAGCCTGCAGCATCCTCTTTCCAACAGGATATCCACATGAGACCATGTTCGTAACCCGTCCTGCTGGCACCTGGCCACCCTGTGAGGCTGAGAAAGCATTTCCAGCTCCAGGGAATCAAGCCTCACCGTTCTCCTCTCCAGGCCACCCTTTGAGCCAGCAGATGAGAGTCTTCCTGACATGCTGCCATGTCTCAGGAGATGTTTAAGTGTTAGATATCCTGCACAGCAGCCCCAACACAGGAATCTGAGAGCTTTGTCTCCTCGGTTGGCTCAGGGTGGTTAATGGGTTTGCCGGTGATGTTCGCTGGCCAAGGTCAAGCCCTTCCTTCATGTCTAGCAAAGAAAGGATTTGAAGCTACAAGAGGGGGTTTGAACCTATAAGAAGGGGTCTGAACCCTCCTAGGCACTCTCCTGGGTTCTTCCTAGTTGGGTGTTGATGTTTGAGCCAACACATGGGATGGTGTGTTGGAGGCAGGGGAGGATGTAAGAGGAAATGATGAATCTTTTGGTGGCCTAGACCTGCCACTGGTGTTGGATGGGCCTTGCTGTGTCTGCCTGGCATAGCTTACCTGCTTAGAGGACTCAGATACCTCAAGTTGTAGACTACGATTTGAGGGATTTATGTCCTGGGCTGAGGTGCTTAGAGTCAGCTGCAACTTTTTAACCAGTCAAGGCTTCGCTTTGGAGGCAAAGGGCAACCTGAGTCAGATTCAGAGTTTCTAATGGAGGGGTTACATCAGTCTTAGATCCCTAAGATGGCAGGTGGGACACTGGGCTCTGCAAGCTCAGGTTTATGGGCATGGCATCTCTCAGCGGCTGTTCAAACCAGTTGCCAATGGCAGGTCTCTTCAACATCTTCTCTGCAAAGGTAGGAGGTGACATATGCTGTCCCATGATGGTTGAGGTCCTAACTCCTGTGAAGGGCAAGGCAGGACTTGTAGGGGCAGGAGGTCTAAAGGTGTCAGCCACACCCAACAGGAAGCTCCTCTAACTGAGCAGCTCCTGGTAGATATAATCCTGGCCTCACCCACCACCTTAACCACAACTACCTGGGTGAGGGCAGAGCCACAAAGACACAGGTGGACCAGGTTCTGCCTCTGGAACATGAAGCCAATAGGAAAAACAAAACATTCTGCTAGGCTGTGACTCATTCACAGGTCAACTCCAACTTGGGACCCACAACTCAGGCCCCAGCACTTCAGGTGCTTCTGATAAGCTACAGAGACCTGGCCAGGGAGATGCAAATGGTGGAAGGGGGCTACCTAGAGAGGAGGTGGGGGAGGCATGGAGAAAGAACATTTTGGGATAGCAGTGAGACTCCTAGTAGCCAAAAGAGGACATCCCTTTGCTTCTCAGCTAACCTCAGTGTACACTGGGATTCTTTTTTTTTGCTTAAACCCATAACTTTAAAACCTCCAGCTGTATTTTCTTCAGCTCCACAACAACCATGACATCTGCTCTGCTCCTGCTTAATTGTACCTGCAATAGTGTGGCCAGCAGGACTAGGGAAGTGATTGTCCCCCTGGACTCAGCACTGGTGAGGACACATCTCAAATACTGGGTTCTGTTTTGGGCCCCTCACTCCAAGTAGGACATTGAGGGGCTGGAGCGTGTCCAGAGAAGGGCAGTGAAGCTGGGGAAGGGTCTAGAGCACAAGTGTGGTGAGGAGCAGCTGAGGAACACGGGGGTGTTGCGCCTGGTGAAAAGGAGGCTCAGGGGCAACGTTCTTGCTCTCGACAGCTCCCTGAAAGGAGGTTGTGGCAATGTGGGGGTTGGTCTCTTCTCCCAAGGAACAAGCGATAGGAGAAGAGGAAATTTCCTCAAGTTGTACCAGGGGATGTTTAGATTGAAAAATTGGGAAAAAATGCATTCCCTGAAAGGGTTATTGAGGCCTGGAAGAGGCTGCCCAGGTGAGTGGTGGAGTTCCCATCCCTGGAGAGGTTTCCAAGCAGTGGAGAGGTGGTGCTGAGGGACATGGTTTAGTGGTGGACTTGGCAGTGCTGGGTTAGCGGTTGGACTCAATGATCTTAAAGGTCTTCTCCAACCTAAACAACTCCGTGATTCTATAAGAGCAGATCCCTGGAGTGCAGGAATCTCTTCCAGGCCCATCCCAACAGGCAGCTGCACCACCTTTCCTAGCCAGTTCTCCAGCACCTGACACACAGTTTTAGCTTACCTAACCACTCTGGCCACACACCTTCCTTCTTGGAAGGAAAATTTCCATGCTCTCCATTGCCTGGGATCCTTGCCTCACTGCACGAGGTTAAACCTTCCCTCCAGGAGACAACGCTCTCCAAGATCAGCAAAGGCAGGAGAAAACAGAGGAGCCAAGGAGAGGGCTTTGGAGCCAGCGTGCAATGCCAGCAGGGAGACGTTGCATGTTTGCACTTCAGAGAGGCATTTGGGCAGTAAATGACAGCGCCGCTGAATTATTCCACAGGAGAGGGAGGGGGGTGTGAGCGCAGGAGGGGAAAATCCATTCATTCGTTACAGAAATCGATAGCCCCCACGTGTCATTTAAGCTGGCCTTCCCCTGGAGAAGTGCAAGATGGAAGAGACCTCTCCTGCTTTGCTGATGAGAGCAGAAACTCCACCCGGGCTCAGCTGGAGGAAGGTGCCTAAAGAGATTATTCGGTGGTGACTCCTGAGTCAAGTCCAAATCGATGCGTCCAGCTTCTGGGATATATCTCATCCAAGCGCTTAGGATAGTTGATGTTAGTGCAGACTTCCTCCACGCAGCACAGGGCAGCTGCGTTGGCTGTGCTGGGCATGCAAGAGGCTTTCGGTTGGGTTGGGGAAGCGTTTTGAGTCACAGGAGGTCGAAAGGATGTGTGTGAAAATGAAAGGCTTTATTTTCTTTCATGTTAGGCATGCACCTTGCACCTCCTAAAGGAGACAAGGAGCCCATCCAGCAGAAACAGGGAGACAGGGACTCCTGAACTGGCAGTTGGACTAGATGATCGTTGTAGGTCCCTTTCAAGTAAAATTCTCCTCTCCCTCTCCTTCCCCTCTATTCTATAGGGCCTGGAGAACAAGTCTTATGAGGAGCAGCTGAGGGAACTGGGGTTATTTAGTCTGAAGAAGAGGAGGCTGAGGGGAGATCTTATCACTCTACAACTACCTGGAAAGAGGTTGTAGAGAGGTGGGTGCTGGTTTCTTTTCCCAAGGAACAAACAATAGAACAAGAGGAACTGGCCTCAAGTTGCACCAGGGGAGGTTTAGGTTGGACATTAGGAAAAATTTTTTCTCCAAAAGGGTTGTCAGGTGCTGGAACAGGCTGCCCAGGGAAGCGGTTGAATCACTATCCCTGGATGTGTTTAAAAGCCATGTAGATGTGGTGCTGAGGGACATGGTTTAGCAGCGGACTTGGTAGAGTAAGGGTTATGGTTGGACTGGATGATCTTAAAGGTCTTTTCCATCCCAGATGATTCTATGATAAGCCTAGCCTAGCCTAGCCTAGCCTCTCCTAATTAAAAACCACCAACCCCCACACCGATTTCCCCCACGAGCTCGGGGGCAGTCACTTAACCTCCCTGTCTCCATTTCTGCACCTAACTGTGCATGAACATCAGTCCCTTGGGCTGGGCTGCAGGATCCCTCACCTCGCAGCCCAGATGCTGTTCACCGCTAGAAAGCTCCTGTGACCGCATTTGTGTCACTTGGATAAACTGTCTGCCAGCACGAGAAGACTCAGCTGTACCCAGAGGGTGGTGGAGCAAGGATGTGGTCAGGTGGCTTCACTTTTATTAAGCTCCAAGCAGAAAGCTCCTTGTAAATTAGTAGAAGAGGAGAACAGAAAAAATGACTGTAATTCTGGGTATTACTGTACCTGGGCTGTTTCTTTTCCTGAACACGACCACTAGAAAGTCAGCCTCTTTGTCATATTATTTAGAGTCGGTCTTAATTAGGAGTTACCTATTAAATGGAACAGCTGCAAGTGCAGCCACCCATGGGCTCCTGAGTAGCTTGACTTGCTTTGTTGTATTATATCCTTACTGGGAGCCCCCGAGCCCCCAGCAGCCGGAAGAAATACTGCAAGTAGGCGAAGCTGCTGGCAGGCTCGTGGTTAATCACAGGGCTGGGAGGAGACTTGTAACATAACTGCAAATAAAGCAGGGAAGGATGCTCCTGTGAACTTCTGAAGCATGCTGAGGGGGAAAGGGGGGTTTCTGCAGGGATCAGCACAAAAATGCTGAGGTAAGGGCTCCTATGCCTTCCAAAAGTGCTGTGTCTCCTCTCCTGATGGCTGTTGGACTCCTTAATCATAGAATTATAGAATGGTTTGGGTTGGAAGGGAACTTTAAAGGTCATCTAGTCCAAACCCCCTGCACTGAGCAGGGACATCTGCAACTAGAGCAGGTTGCTCAGAGCCCGGCCAACCTCACCTGCAATGGTTCCAGGAATGGGGCATCAACCACCTCTCTGGGCAACCCGGGCCAGGCTCTCACCCCCCTCAGGGTAAAACAATTTCTCCCTTCTTTCTAGTCTGAATCTCTCTCTTTTAGTTTCAAGCCATCACCCCTTGTCCTGTCCCAACAAGCCCTGCAAAAGAAGATTGTCCCCTTCTTACAGTCCACCTGAAAGGCCTGGTGGCCTTTGAAGAGCCACTGCGAGGGGATGGGCAGCCCTATTTGATTCCCTTGTACCTGATGCCTCAGGAACACCCCAGGAGACGGCGATGCCCAAAGGCAGAGCCATGTGGACATGTTTGCAGGGCCGCCGTTGCACTTCCAGCCCCCTTAAAGAGCAGAGTACGTACGCGCCTCCGAGCCCGCCAGCACATTTCCTCCGGCCAGGAATCGCTGATGAGTAACACAAAGCGGCAGGGGTAATAAATATTAAAGAGGTGGAAAATGTTAAAGCGCACGGGTAGCGGAGCTGACACGCGCCCTGGGTGGGAAGTGCCAGGATCAACGGCGTGGTCCTCACACCGCTTCTCAGCCACTCGTGAAGGAGGAAACGTAGAAATAAGCATTGCAGTTTTTTGTTAATCCCCTCACCATTTTGTTAATAGTGTGTAGAAAGACGTTGTGCATTTCAGCGAGCTTGTGATCTCATGCCCCGTCGTGTTGGAGAGCCGTGGGGTTGGTCTCTTCTCCCAAGGAACAAGATAGGACAAGAGGAAACGGCCTCAAGTTGCACCAGGGGAGGTTGAGGTTGGACATTAGGAAAAATTTCTTCCCTAAAAGGGTGGTCAAAAGCTGGAAGAGGCTGCCCAGGGCAGTGGTAGAGTCCCCATCCCTGGAGAAGTTTCAAAGCTTTGTAGATGTGGTGCTGGGGGATGTGGTTTCGTGGTGACCTGGCAGTGTTGGGTTAACGGTTGAACTTGTTGATGGATTTGGTCTCTTCTAACCAAAATGATTCTTTGATTCTATTATTCTCTTCCTCACCTCATCCCCTTTATGGGCCCTTTATGAGTCCAAGCAATGGTTTTCCTGGTTTGATGTGTCTGGACCAGCAGAGACACAACCAGAGGGAGGAAGGAACTGTGACACCAAGCATCTGTGGAGCCTGTGTGGTGATGAGGTCTTGTTTCCCAGGAGCATGGCTAAAAGATTGTCGATTCAGATTAAGCATCTAATGGTGGATGCAGGTGACACATGGCAGTTCATGGATGACATCTCTCTTGGCCATCACAAAAAGTCGTGGAAGTTGAGGCATCAACGCTTGGGTCCTACAAATGCTCTAAACTCCTCTCTGCTCCCATAGTGTAGCTGTTTCCCAGCAGGAGCTGATGGGGAGGGGATTCAGATGCCATTTCTGTGCTGGACTTTCCCTCCAGCCCCCAGATGATACCAAAGATCCCTGCTCCTCCTGCCAGATAGAGTGATATAAGGGCCAAGGGGAAAGACACCCCCCCGCCCCCCCCCCAGTTCTTCCTCCACCCGACTAGATCCAAACCAGCCATCAATACCCTTCTACCCCCTTTTCTGATCCCCATGAAGACCTTTCTACCCCCTTTTGTGGTCCCCATCAGGGTCCACATCAACGTGCAGCTGGATGGGGCTGACTGTGGTGAGATGACAAGGGTTAACCTCTTTCCTGGCAGGCTGGGAGGACGTCGTGTGATTTCTCAGAGCCCTGCGCACCCGGAGAGGAAGGCAGGCCCTTGCTAATGTATGCACAGCTTCTGCGAGACTAAAAATAGCCGAGATCTGAGGCTGTTCTTCCAGGATTTCACAGGCGCTCACCCAATTTTGAGCTCCTTCTTCTCAAAAGGACAGCAAAGCGAAGGCGACAGTCTCAACCCTCGTGCAGAGCCGCCGCGTCAGGAGCCTCGCTCCAGGGATGCCTTTGACCCCTGCGGCACAGATGAGCTGGGGACGTGCTACTGAACGTATAGTCCCAGGTCTCTGATGGTCCCTTGCAAGGCTGGGGTGGATCCCAGCGTTCCAGATCATTTCTGAGCGGTGCCCAGAGGATTTGCTGGTCCTGGAGAACCTTGAAGCTTTGCTCTGCCGTGGTGTGTGCTGGGGAGGGTGTGCAAGCGATGGAGAGAGCGTGCTGCAGCCAACAGCAAGTCTACAGCTCTGACCCCAGCAGCTCTGAAGCAGGCAGGGGCTGTTTCTGCAGCTTCATCAGTCCTCAGAAATCAGCCCACCTTTTCCTAGGCAGGATCCTCTGCCCCTAAACTGCTCTTGGCTGGTGTTTTCTGGTGTGCTGTTAAAAAATCTCCTCTCGCCAGCAGAGTCTCTTCTGGAACATCCACCTCTTCAGCTCTACAAAGCCACCATCCATGAGGGTTAGGAGAGGCTTTGCTGCACAGAAAAGTCTTGTGTAGTGGTTTCAGGTCCTGCTTCAGCATCAGTGATCTTGATGGCCAGGAAGAGAGTAAATACTGTCAATTCAGTGAATGCTAGCCTAGAATCCATAGCTGTTCCCATATCAGAGCCTGGGAATAGGAAATATTTCCCTCTGAGTGAGTGGTCCAGCTCCCAGTCATGTTCGTCTTTGGTTCTGGAGTCCACATCACTTTTTGAGGGTTTAGACCGCAGGCAACCTGCTGTCTCCAGTCAGATCTTTGGACCTGCTACCCTAAACTGGTTTGTTAATCATTCAGGAAGTGGAAAAGCCTTGGAAGATAAAACCACCACATTAAGTCTCCATCTCCAGGAGACTCACAGCTAGTTAGAACCATTACTTTCCCCTCTGCTCCTCTGCATCCTCCGGCAAGGCATGTTGGAGGCTTGCAGACAGCCGTGAGGAGATAAAGATGTGTCCCCGTCTTTGACCAGCCTCCCAGAGCAATGCAAACTTCTCCTCTTTTGAGATGTCCTGTGGCTCTGGTGAGTCCACATGATACCACATCACCTCCAAGACCATCTGGGTTAAGTACTGCAACGTGACCCATCCTATAAAAAGGGCAAGGTGACTATTCCCAGGTGTCCCTGTAGCATCGTGCCCTTGGGAGCCCTCAGGCGTTTCTGTGGATTTACACGAAACTTCCCTTGCTTGCAGCCAAGACAAGTCAATCACAAGACTTTTCTGCTTACTTCCAAGGCCTTTGGCTGCACCTGTTCCTGTAGGGCTTGCTGGACTGGGACCAGTTTTATTTCTGAAAGAACATCCCTGACATTACACCCTATCAGCTCAAAGANGCGTTTCTGTGGATTTACACGAAATTTACCTTGTCCCAGGTAGACGTGGCGCTTTGAGACATGGTCTAGGGGTCAGGAAGATGTTGGATGAAGGTTGGACTAGATGATCCTAGAGGTCTTTTCCAAGCTAAATGATTCTAGGATTCTATGATTCTAAGTAAAACTCATTGAGTTCAACTTCTTTCTCTCTGCATAAAGCTATTTAACAACTTTGATTCAAAACAGAAGGCTTTGCCGGAGGCGATAGCACTAGGTGTCGGAGTATACTGTAAGTAAATAAGTATGTGTAAAATAAGAAAGGGACTGGGGCTTTAAGTATTCATAACTAATGTTGGGGGAAAACAGGGATAAAAGAGGGCATTTGGCTCAGCACTAGGACCCGAGACCATCCCATGGGTGATAGATGCTGTGACATGTGTCCGCATCACTTTGGTACCCTCTCCAGCAGCCCCAGCTACCTTGCCTGCTTCTTTATGGTGCATGGAGATGCTTCCCACATGGCAGTCAAAGAAGGGCGTTCATACCCTAGTGCTGAAGAGCTTTGGGTTTGTTGTTTTGTTTTTTTTTCCTGTTGTAGGACTCTACACCACGCAACGTAATTGATGAGCAAAAAAACAAAAACGTGATTTCCGCGAGCCTGGCTCGAAGCTGTAGTAGCTCTCGCTACAAAGCTATTCTCTGATTCTCTATTGATTTACTGAGCAAAGATCTGGAAACAGGGATTCTGCAGCCTGGATATCCAGGGGAATCCCACAGCCCATGGGACGCGGGTGAAGAGAGGCTGCCTGGGCAGAGCTCCTCGCAAAACCAGGGTTGGAATGAAGATACCGATGACACATTCATGACTATTTTTGCAAATAAAGAAATGCTTGCCAGGCTCTGGGTGAGCATGGATGGTTCAGGAACAGCCCCAATTTGGGAAAGTCTAAATATTAGTGCCAGAAAGAGGGGCTGCTTAGGGCTAGCACTGTCTTATGGTATGTTTCTCTTCTTCTGGTTGTGATCTTTGGGTCTGGGAGTCAGAGAAGACTACTCTGCAGCTAAGAAAGGAGAATAGTCACAAGGATGAATCCCAGAAACATCCCCCAGATTAAGCAGCATGGGTACGGGCAGCTCATGCATTTTTAGTCTCTGGAGCTCTGCAGAGATACACTTGCCCCAGTTTTCTGCCCCATGTATCTGCTGGAGGTGAGGAGGTGATATATCAGCACTGGTGAGGCTGCATCTCAAGTACTGCATTCAGTTTTGGGCCCCTCACTCCAAGAAGAACTTTGAGAGGCTAGGGTGTGTCCAGAGAATGGCAATGAAGCTGGGGAAGGGTCTAGAGCACAAGTGTTGTGACGAGCAACTGAGGGACCTGGGGGTGTTGATCCTGCAGAAAAGGAGGCTCAGGGGAGACCTTCAGGCTCTTGACAAAGTGGGAGTTGGTGAGGTGGGGGTCAGTCTCTTCCCCCAAGGAACAAATGACAGGAGAAGAGGAAAGGGCCTCGAGTTGTGCCAGGGGAGGTTTAGGTAGGACATGAAAAAAGATGGCTTCGCTGAAAGGGTTGTTGAGCCTTGGAAGAGTCTGCCCAGGTGAGTGGTGGAGTCTCCATCCCTGGAGAGATTGAAAAGTCGTGGAGATGTGGTGCTGAGGGACATGGCTTAGTGGTGACCTGGCAGTGCTGAGTTAACTGTCAGACTCAATGATCTTAAAGGTCTTTTCCAACCAAAGTGATTCTATGATTCTATGTTCCATTCAGCTGGCATTGCAACCAAAGCAATAATTTCAGAGGACCTGGGAACATTACTCTGAAATTATCAGTCACAGGTCCATATTTTGTGTAGCAGAGCCCCCACATTATCAGCCACAAGTTAAATCAGCCTGCAAACATCAAAGCTGCAGGAATTGGATCCTAAAAATCCTGCGGCATCATTTTTTTGTTGTCCCTCTCCAACTATTTGATGGAATTGACTCTTTTCAAGGAGGGGTTGATTTGTAGACTTTCTTTAAATAGTGAAAATGATCTCAGGCTGAAAATCATTTCTGCAATGATTGTGGTTAAGTGCTGGAACAGGTTGCCCAGAGAGGTTGTGGAGTCTCCATCCTTGGAGATTTTCAAAATTCAGCTGCACAAGGCCATGACCAATCTTCTCTAACTTTGAAGTCAGAGGGGAGGCTTGCTCCAGAGACCTCTAGAAGTCCCTTCCAACGTAAATTATTCTATCACTCTGTGATATGATCGTCCCCAATGTACTGTTTTACAAAATAAATCAGATGCCTCTTTCATGGTTGGTGTATAGTAAAGCCATCTGTGCTTTAAACCAGCTTTAAACTGGCTTGGAATATGGAAATATTCATTTCTCCTGCACAGCAGAAGGCTGGCACTGTCGTTCTTTCCAGTAGATATTTCAGTTGCAAATAGTATTTCTCAAAAAAGCAAGACTTTCTAATACAAATGGGCATTCAAGTGTCATCTCCTCTCAAATACATGCATTTAAAGAAGAGGGTTTTGAATTCACCTAAAGACCATAATTTCCCCTGAAGTGGTGGTTATCCTGTCTATGAACTGGTGGTATTCAGGAAGTTTGACTTGACTTGACCCTTTGGCTTCAAAGGGAACAGATCTTAGCTAGTGCTTTTGAGAATCTCACTCACAGAGAAGTTTTCAGACAAGGATAGGGAAATAACAAGCCAGCAGGCACACCTGGATGCTGGGAACCATGAGAAGACATTGGAGCAGGCACCGGTAGAGTTTGAACTCAAAAATATTAATATAGGCCAAATAATCCAATTTTTTTCACCATGATGAAATTGCTGTTGTGTAATCCTGCCGTGAGGGACTCCTAAACCTGATCCTGGATCGCAGCCATGTTGTGGTAAGTTAGAAGGTGGATAAAGTCTCATGTTGGAGTTCCATGTTTAGCACCAGTATGGCAATAAACTCTGTATCTGAACAAAGACAGCGTCCTCCATGACCTCATAGTCTACAGAACTCATTAATGATGTCACGCTGCACATTTAAGCTTTTAAAGTGTCTTCAAGGCACAGAATAAGCTCGTTTTGTGTTCAGCGACGTTCTCCTCCAATAAGGAAGACAGATCATGGCATGGAGACTATTAATTGTTTAATAGGAGCTGATAGAAGCAATTAACTCAATAAGGGATACCTGATAAGGGGTTCTGGAAGCATGTTTACCAGGCAGGAGAGGGCAGAAACTGCAACACTTGATGTACACACTTCTTGCTTCCTTTTATTCATTCTTAGCTATAAACCGTATTAAAAAAAAAAGTCTGAAGCGGCAGGATTTCAGAAAGCTCTGAGAATCCCAGTTCTGAAAATCAGGGCCCATCAAAACAAGGAGAGATTTACTCATATGTGATTGGGATGACGTGTGAAGGTGCTGGATTAAAGGAATTCTAGAATCATAAAATGGTTTGGGTTGGAAGGGACCTTAAAGATTGTCTAGTTCCAGCCTTCCTGCCGTGGGTGGGGTCACCTCCCACTAGACCAGGTTGCTCAAAGCCCCGTCCAACCTGGTCTTGAACACACCCCGAGTCTCTCAGCCTCTCCTCATAGGAGAGGGGTTCCAGCCCACAAGGGTTTGTGCACTGCTTGCTTAGCCCTGTGAGAAGAATAAAGGTGTCCTTTCTTGGTTTTGAGATGGCAGGTGATCTTTCCCAGTCTAGCAATGGTCCCCAGCATGCTTTTGGACCCTTTACAACTAGCAGTGGTGTAAGTCCTGCACACCCTTCAAGGATCCCTGGCCCAGGCCAGGAGCCATTCCCTCGAGGTGGTTTGGATGCGGCCCCTTGTTCTGGAGGAGTTTGACGCTGTGGAAGCAGCCAGACGAAGCTGTGGTGTATCAGCACCTGGATGGGGCCCAATAGTTACTGCTTTGATACTCGAACTAGGAACAATAATTACCCATCTGTGAATCCTTATCGCTAACTTGCGGCATTATAACAAAGGAAGAAATCGCTAACAAATGTTGATATTGAGCACGTTAATTGGGATGGCAACTGTAGGTTTGATTTTGATTTTTTTTAATAGACAGCATTTTACTTTCATGCTCCCCTGTTGCTTGAGCGCCGCATCTTACATTCCTTTTCTATCTGTTAGAATGGAAATAATTCATTAAAATTAAAAAAGCGGGCCAAAGCCGCAGCTGGTGTAAATTGCTCGAGCCCTGTGGATGCCAGCTCACTCCAGCTGAGATCTGGCCTCACATAACCTCGTTTTAAGGGTACGTTCAGGCAGCCTCCGCTGCAAGCCTTCCAGCCGAGCAGTTACACATGTCCTCATTTCCTCCCTTCCAAGGAGTGGGCTTTTAAACCATAAAAACCCTCTAGGGCATAAGGAGAATGGCCCCTCACAAGAGTTAGCAGGAGGGCCTGTGGAGGAGAAGGCAGGAGGATGAGCTGTCAGCTGAATAACGCACACCATCCCACCCCCCTTCTTCTAGGAGTGAGCACCAGGGAGAAGGTTGGTGGCACCAGATGGTGATGGAGATGGTGCCCATCCGTATAGCGTGCGTTGCTACCATGACATCTAGGACGTATCCATACTCCTGCAATGCCATGGCAAAGTCGAGTTGTCTGGAGAGAAGCAGAGGAGGTTAAATAAGATGCTGAGAATGGTGCTGTGCCTGTTGCCCTCCTGGTCTTGATGCCAAAGGGCCACATGAGGTGCTACGGGTGTAAGTTGCAGCCTTCTCAATGCCTCCTTTCGCTAGAGATCAGTTTCTGGCTTCTCAAGCATGCTCTGCCATTTTGTGAGCTAAAGTTTGTTCTCTGAAAGCAGTAGTAGGCTTGGCTGTGCTTGACCAAGAAGAATTTGCCAACCTGGAGTTGTTGAGAGTGGACTGAGTACCTCAAATCCTATTCCCTTCCATCTTTGTGTATACCTATACTAGTAAACTAGGCAATTTCAAGTCCTGCTCATGGGTGTTGTAACTTCATCATGCTGCAAAATTGTTAGTATAATCACTAGATTGGTCAAGGCTTCCTAGCACTCTCCCAAGTAATCCTAGAGTCACAGAATCATAGAATCGTGTAGGTAGGACAAGACCTTTAAGATCATTGAGTCCAACTGTTAACCCAGCACTGCCAGGTCACTGCTAAACCATGTCTCTCAGCACCACATCTACACATCTTTTAAATACCTCCAGGAACACAATCATAATCATAACCATAACCTGGGTGGAGTTCAGGATTCCACAGGGGCCAGGGATTGTTTCCAAGTATGAAGGCAGCTACCTGCTTTTGGAGGGTAAGAGAGTTCATTTCTGTGGTTGGTCTTGGTCCATTGGCCTCAAGAAAAGTACTCATGCCCCCATCTTTTGTTGGCTATTGTAGATATAGTCTGAGATTCCTGACCTTGGTCAGCTTGTGGTTTTGTGGGACTCTTCTTGCCTCAAAATATAGCCCAGGGCCTGTGCTGACGTGCCTTTCTGTGCTCCTGCAACCCTCTTACGCATCAGCATCCTCCTCATTTCAAGCCAGCATGTTGCCTGAGGCATCCTCCTACACTTTCTGCTGGCGATACTCAGAACCACCTCTGTAAATCGAACAGTGCCAAGGCACAGGCACTATCCTGCAATAGTTCACCCTCTTAAATTGTCAGCACAGTCTCTGGCGATTCTGGCCCAGGCCAACTAGCATGGATGTAGCCACATGGAGTTGAGTCATGCCAGCTGGCCAAGGACACCGGCTGGTCTTTGGTCTGCTTTGTTTAATGGTATAGACAGCGCTTCTGACTCCATAATCCTCTCTCTGGACATTTCTGCTGCAGTCCTTGCTGAGACAGCACAGCATCCACATGAAGCGTCTTTCACACATAGCATTTAGGGTGAGGGTTTGTTTTTTTTTTTTCCAGCAGGAGCATCTCCTCTTCTCCCTCCTGCTATCATCGTGCACCTCTCCCCATAGATTATTTGACCACATTTCTGGAGCCGATGGCTTTGGCTCCTTCAAAAAGCGCTTTGGCGCAGGGACAGCAGCGACTTTGCTCCGCGCAGTTTGTGTGCTACTGCGACATACGTAGTAAATAAGCGTGAGGGTAATTATACCAACAGGAATTCTGGGAACCCTGCCAGAGCAGAGGGGACAGCCAATCCTTTGTGCCTTTAAAGAAAATCGTGCCGAATCCCCCTCCCAACCCCAAATTAGTTCTATCTCTCGAAGCCATGATGGGACTTAGAGCTAAAAATACACGCGCGCACACAAATACACACGCTCGTATATAAAAATAGCCAGCAGTCGAAAAATAAAAAGCCCAAAGTTAGGCTCCCGTATCCAAAATTAAGCTCTCGAATAAATAAATTAGCCTGATTTTCAAAAGCACAGAGCGGTGAATGGCTTTCACTGACAGAAGAGGAAGCATCATGTTGCTAAAGATTGAAGATCGGGCCTGAATATGGATTTGGAAGTCTAATTATAGAATCCTGTTTGCTACCAGCTTGACCGGGAACAACGAATTTCAGGTGAAATGACATTGATTTTTTTTTTTTTCCCATCCTTCAGAGTTTGTCTGTTAACCAGCATTAGTAAAGGTAGGAAAAAGCCCTCAAATAAGTAAATAAAACACCATAAAGAAGCAGATTTACTGAAATAAGACTGCTTACACCACGTTTGGAAGTAGGGTTAAGCACCACCAGTGTTACAGATGGGTGAAATTTTATAATGATGAATTAGACAGGAATTTGCTAATTGTTGAAAGCCTACCAGTTATAAATACCGCTTTTCCCGGTTACTCTCTCACATGGGTGAGAGGAACGGGTTTTTACTCCCTCGTTTGCTCTCTTTGTCAGATTTGGGTCTGAAGGATGCTAAAGAGAGAGCACCGTATTTTTGCATGGACCGAAAAGTGAGTACACAGAGAAGTTCATTTTCCTTCAGCTGCAAATGCTCCTTGGGGCTGCTTTGCTCAAGTGCTCATCATTTGGGAGGCCGTGACCTTTTATGCCAAGGGGTTCCTGAGATCACAATCCCATGTGGCAGCTGGATCAGGACAGATTTGTCCTCCTGGATCTTTCAGCACAGATCAGATTGGGCAGGGCTGGGCTTTATGGTCTCAAGGAAGGATGTCATAGAATCATAGAATGGTTTGGGTGGGAAGGGACCTTTAAAGGTCATCTTGTCCAACCCCTCTGCACTGAGCAGGGACATCTACAACTAGAGCAGGTTGCTCAGAGCCCCAGCCAACCTCACCTGGAATGGTTCCAGGGATGGGGCATCAACAACCTCTCCGGGCAGCCTGGGCCAGGCTCTCACCACCCTCACTGGAAAAGATTTCTTCCTTCTATCCAGTCTAAATCTCCTTCTTTTAGTTTAAAACCATCAGCCCTTGTCCTTTCACAACAGGCCCTGATAAAAAGTCTGTCCCCATCTGTCTTGTAGACATCCTTTAAGTACTGAAAGGCCATAATAGGCTCTCCCCATGCCCACCTTGGATGGAGGACCATCAGCAGGCAGAGTGAAACTCCACTTACGGTTTTGTGCTGTCGTGTTTACAGGCTGGGGACAGCGCTAAAGACCTGGATTCTCCTGTCAGCAGACTTTGGGTGAGCTCTGCTGGTGCTCCACGACTCAATTTCCCCATCTATGGAAGGGTCATAATACAGACAACCTTTGCAAAAGGCTGTGGGCTCAACAGTCTAGAGAATTTGGTGTTACTGTCATTGCTGTTGTTCTGGCCATTGATAGAGATGGGACCAGGGCATTATATTAATCCAGTGTGTGCTGCCTCCATGAATAGGTGGCATGTCCTCTCACTTTGGCCAATTAGAAACACTCATGCTTAAGCTCTGTGGATGGTGGTGAATCCTTAGAGATCAAGGAGAAATTACTGCAGGACACGGTGTTCCTCCTGTTAGTTTCTTCTTAATCTTTTTGAGTGACTCAATGCCATTGTTATAGTTTGGTTCTGCCAACGTGGAGTGCTTGGAAGAGTAAAGATGGTCTTCAAAATAACCAAAAACTGGAGACAGCTGGTGGGAACAGCAAAGTGGAAGAGTAGAGGTCTGGGAAATGGGAGCTGTGAGAGGGGACTGAAAGAAATGGAGAAAAGAAGGTTTTACATCGTAACTATGTGCAAACATGTAAAAGACTGCTGCAGGGTGAAGATAAATAAATTCTTCTCCTTGTCCATGGCTGGGATTATGGTAAATTGGTGGCTTAACCTTCAGGAGTTTAGGTTTCATGTACTGGCAGGAATGAAAACTCCTGGGAAGGGGAAGCCATGCAAGACAGCAGGACAGATTTGCTGAGTATCTTTCTGGAAAGAATTTAGCAGAGATGAGGCTGTCGTTGCCCATGGGCAGCACCTTATGGGCACCACCACCTTGGTTTTTGGTGGCCCTGTGTCACTGATATAAAAATCAGCTGCGTGCTCCATTTTTCTGCTTTCTCCTTGAGCCATCACAACTCCCTCTCCCCAGCTTTGCCCTTCTGGCAAAACTACATTTCTTTAATTCCTTGCATGTGTGGAAGGCAGAATTCCTGTGTCATCCTGCAGCTTCTAGGGGTTGGTTCTTTCAGAGAAATGCCGGTGGCCTTGTCCACATTGGGGAGTGGGAGGAAGGGTGATGGAGCAAAGGTCTCCATGGGCATTTCCACCCCACTTGGGCTCTGCTAGGGATGTCACACCAGTGTCACCGGTGTCGTATGTGACTGACGGAGCGTTTTCTCGAGTGCCGAGCCCCATCTGGTGGCTTTCCTGCGTCATTTTTTGCGTCCTTGGCTCTTCTTTTGGGGTTTTTCGCCTTCTGTGCTTGTGAACAGCGAACACGGAGGAAGGACAAGGTGCTTGAGAAAGGGCAGGGCTTGCAGAGCCTGTTTCTCTCCCAGCTCCCTGGTCCTGGGTGTAATTTGGAGATGTAGAGGCTGTCAAGGCTTATGTCCTCTCCTCCTGCTCGTCTTTGCTGTGCAGTCTCGTCCCAAGAGGCAGGGAATGATCTAATCGTTCTGGCGAAACCCCAGTTTGTGCTGTGAGCCCCTCCCAGAGCCTCCAGAAGGCACTTCATCCCACTGGCATGCTGGCATCTGAGCTGGGACAGATGAACGGACCCAGGAGGGGACGTTTCTCTCCATTGACTGGCTCAGATGATCAACTTTAGGGTTGACGTTGGGTGAAATTATTCCCATCTAAAATTTAGGAGCACGAGGTTACAGACGCTGCTCAGGATGTGAAGGAAAAAGACCCAGTGTTAGATCATTAACATCAGCAAGCACTAGAAAGGACCCTGTTAGGCGATGGTTCCTTTCTTAAATGCCATGAGTCCTGTGACAGCTGGGCACCTTGTGCTACTCTGACTTGATCAGCAACATTTACAAAGGTTGGCTAAATGTTCCCTCAAGGGTTGTTGCATCCCCGGGGCGAGGTTTCCACATCTCCTTGCACATCTGATATGGGAACAGAGGCAAGGCTAGAGCAGAACCTGTCCATACATGAGACACCTCCTAGTCCAACGTTGCCCAAAGTCTCAATAGCTGGCCAGTGGCAAGCTGTGGCCTTTTGCATTTGTGGGTTATACAGGTTGTGTCTCACTGCTCCAGTTGTGGTGAGATAGGGTCAGATCTTTGGGATTTGTGAGGGAACTTCCCTAGTAGAGCAAGGGCAGTCAGATCAGATGAAGGAGCAGAGTGATGATCTGTTAAGCCACCTCCAAGTGTCATGACCTGTATTTGTCAAGTAGCTTCTCCTCTTCTCATCATGAAAACAAAGTGAGGGAGTTGTTTTCTCGTGCAAGTGTTTCATGACGATCTCCTACCCCCACACTTCACATTTGGGTGGTGCAAGTCAAAGGTTTCTCACTCTTGCAATACCGAAGTGGTCCTCAGATCTTGCAAGAGACAGCGTTAAAACTGTGTTGACACATGTAGACACCCAAACAACCTCCCCCTCCCCAAACAACTGGCCCACAGCCCCATCCTCCTGAGGTTTTGATGAGTGCCAGAGACTCACACTCGGCTTTTCCTCCTCTTCCCTGCAGGTATATCCGAACTATGTACCTGGGGATCCAGAGCCAGAGGCGGAAGGAACACCAGCGGCGTTTCTACTGGGCTATGATGTACGAATATGCAGACGTAAATATGTTGCGCCTCCTGGAAACTTTCCTCGAGAGCGCCCCTCAACTGGTGCTACAGCTCTGCATAATGATCCAAAAGAACCGTGCAGAAACATTACCATGTAAGTGGCCCCCTCGTCCCCCCTCTCCTCCCCATCCTCCCTTCTCCGATCCCGTGCTCAGCTGCCGATGGATCCTTTCCTAACCGCCCTACACAACCTGTAAGGGGCTGCCACTTGGGACAAACCTCATTCCAGCTCCGCGCTGCGTTCGCTGGGGGAAATTTCTGCGAGGAGAATAAACCAGAATCAATGACAAGATGAGCGTCAGCTCTTCCACACCCAGTCCGGTCTAAAGAAGTGATGGTGTTCTCGGGAGGAGGCAGGGAGTCTCTGCTGCTGTGGCAAGAGTTGCCACTTTGGCTTCTGGCACTGGGCAAACGCAACCATTCCCTGCCTCAGTTTCCCTCCTGCCATAAGTAGGATGATAGAACTGGCCAGATTTGAATTTGTGTTGTGAGGACGAACGGTTCGATGTCTGTGCAATGCTCTGATGGTGTGAAGTGTAGTTTAAGGGTCCTTTTTTTTTTTTAATAGCTAAACGTTGTAGGACCTTTTCTGAAGAGCACCCAGGAATTAAGGTTTGGTCATTGGTACCATGAGTCTCAAGAGTCAAAAGAGGGGGGGAGGCAGTGGAGGGGATTGTGTAGGGGCAGGGGTGTTGTAGGGCAGGTATGATTGCAAAGGTAGGTAGATGAGCAGAGGCTTGGAAGCAACCACAGCTTGCCAATTCTGTTGTCCTTTGCTGCAGTGATGTCCTGAGCATGGGGCCTCAACCCCAGTTGAGAGACATATGGCCCTGTCCCAGCCCTGGGGTGAGCAGCTCTACCAGCCCATCTCCATGGGCATGGCGGCTGCCGAAGGGTCACCAGCTTGAGGGAGAATTGTGCTTTCCAAGCCCCCATGATGGTATCAGCTGCTAAGCTGCTGGATTTTTCAGTCCCTCCTCAATTCGCACGCCAGGGATGACACTTGTGTTCCCAAAGGCTGCCTGTTTGTGGCTTTTTCTGACAGACCTGAGGAGTTTCTGGGAGCTGAGATTGGAACTGGGCAGTTCTTCAGGGTTAAAGGTTGCTGGTCGGACCAAGGTCGCCACCAGCATCAATAAGTCGGACTGCTCTCCCTTTCCTCCATTCTTCCAGCATGTCCATCACAGCTGCTTAGAGAGGCTTCCCTTCTCCTGTTTGTGCAGTCTTTTTCCGAAACCTCTCATCACGAGCTCTCCAGGCCTCCAGAGTGCTGACATGATGAGCACACCTTTCTACGACTCCTGCTAGAACTGTTCACGTTTGCCAGCACCCTTTTTCCTGCTGCTTCCAACATTATTAACCCTACTAAGAACGTATAAATCATAACCTCGGAGGCTTGCCAGGGCGTTATGCAGATCGTTGGGCTCGCCCCAGAGAGACCTGGGGTGAAGTTTGGTGGCCTCTTGTCACGCTACAAGCCAGACGACAGGGCCAAACAACCCCTCTAAGGTGGTTTTTTCAGTTTTCCACTTCCAGGCATGGCTGCCTCATCCACAGAACAAGCTGCATCATTTTCCAACCCCCTCCCTTCTTCAGCTATGCAGTTCCTCCGTTCCTCCACCACCACACCGAGCAGGCTGTGCTCTCTTCCAAGGCAGCGCACGTCCCCGCCTGCTTCTCCAAGCCCTGGAGGGCTCTTTGCCTGCCACGCTCCAGCAGCCAAGCTCTCAGGGTCCCCAGTGCACCTTCTCCCTGCCTCCCCCCCTGCCTTGCCTATGCCAGAGACGCGGTCGAGCATCTCGGGGCTGCTGATGGATACGAGCAGCAGAGCTTGCTCAGAGCTCCTGACTCAGGTGCAAGGTTTCCTAGAGCTCCTCCACGCCCCATGAGGTGCCTCTGCCTTCCTCCTCCTCCTGGCCAGTGTGTAATTATGGAAAAGGAAATAAAATGCCGAGAGGAGCTGTTGTGAAAGGGAGCGTCAAAGATTTCTGTTTAAGCAGGCTGAAACCAAAGGAGGGTGGATGTTGTTAGGAGGGCAGTGGGTTTAAAAATCAAATCAAGTCTCTCCCAGCTCGCTGTGTCTATGTGAGCATGGCTCGTCACAGGAAGAGGCCAGTTCTGCCTCTGAGCAGGGACAGGGTCAGCCGCGGCACTGAGGGATGCATGGGGGGATGCACGCTGGCCCAGAGCAGGGCTCATAAACCCAGATACAGCCCGTGCGGACATGTCCAGACTCCAGCTATTTCCATGTGGTTCACACAGCCTCTTATGGATTCCCTTAGAGCTAGAACAAGGTCATCTTACCATTCCATACATCCCCACTCCCAGCCCCAGTCCTCCCTGCTCTTAAGACTGCAATGCCAAGCCCAGTTCAGGAAGCCAAGGAAGGTGGCTGTCCCTAACTGGTGTCCCTGCCCATGGCAGGGGGGCTGGAACTAGATGATTTTTAAGGTCCCTTCCAACCCAAACTGTTCTATGATTTTATGATTTTACTCTGGGATGTACCTGTTAGAAAGAGTTGGATGGAACTTGTGTTTGTTGCTCCTTCAGCGCTCAAAGAACAGGGCAGTTTCCCTAATAGGCCCCTACTTATCCCATGGTTAGCATCTCTGGCATGGTCTGACACCTCCAGCAGCAGAAATGCTGGAGATGGAATGTGAGGTCAAGTCTCAGCCTCATGAAAGCTTGAGACAACACCCCTGGGATTTCCTGAAGGTCTGGATTCATTCCTTCATAGTATCCATAGCATGAGGCAGAGCAGATCCCAGCGTAGCTGCCATTGCCCAATGACTCGGAAAGAGCAGAAAATAGGATAGAGAGAAAAGAGGTAAGAACTTGCTGCACTCCATCAGGTGAGCAGATCTGACCTGGAAGGTGCATACTGAGAACATTAAGCTGGAGTATTTTGTGCTGTGGCTGCTGGGACAAATGGGTTGACATCAGCTCCTGAATATGCATATGGAAGGAGCTGGTGTTGGTATGAAGGCCCTTTGTGAGCGATTCATCTGCTACAATCACAGCTGTGTGGGTCCAAAACAGAGTCAGTGGAAGGTGAAGGAGGAAGGATGCCTCTAAAACATGGATCAGCCTGTGCGCAAAGCAGCTGAAGGAGGTGAGATGATGAGATGAGATGCTCACCCTCCCGCAGCACCTTTCTCCAGGGAACCTAGACAGAAGCTAGGTGATGCATTTAGACCTACTCTTAGGGTTAGGCAAAAGGAGATGATGAGACTCTGAAGAGGCTACAGCCCTGTCCCTCACCTTAACTGTCTCAGAGATCTAGGAGAGGATGAGATGAAGTGGACAAGGATTATTAAGGGACTGGAGCATCTCTGTGCCAAGGAAAGGCTGAGAGCCCTGGGGCTGTTTAGCCTGGAGAAGAGAAGCCTGAGAGGAAATCTGATAAATATCTGAAGGGTGGGTCCAGTCTCTTTTCAGTGGTGCCCAGTGGTAGGACAAACTTGAAGACAGGAAGTTCCACCTCAACATAAAGAGAAAATGCTTTGCTGTGAGGTTGCCAGAGCCTGGCCCAGGCTGCCTGGAGAGGTTGTGGAGTCTCCTTCTCTGGAGACTTTCAAGACCAGCCTGGTTGCATGCCTGTGTAACCTGCCCTGGGTGACCCTGCTTTGGCAGGGGGATTGGACGAGATGATCTCCAGAGGTCCCTTCCAACCCCCCGCCATGTTGGCATTCTGGGATTCTGTGAAAGGGTGTCCATCTCTCTCAGACTCCTGGACAGCACTGGCCAGAGGACTTCCCCTGGTTTAAATAACATGGTGTATTTGCTGGGGGAAACAGAATATTTATTAACAGCCACAAAAAAAGCCCAGCAACCCAGATCTTCATTTCATAATCACTCATAGGAGATAATCCACCTCCCTTCTTGCAGAATAAACCATCCTTAACCCACTTCACCCTGCTGAGGTGCCTGTTCCTCTGCGCTGAATGGAAAGGGCCACATCTAACCAGCTTAAAGGAGACACCCAACTTCTAGGCAGTCAGTGAGGTGAGAGGGATTCCATTTTTTTCAGCATAAATCTCCTCTTAAAGAGGTTTCCTTTCACTTATTTTTTTTTCATGTGGCTACTTTAAGACTTAATGAGATTTAGCAGAACCTCTAACGTCCTTCCACTGGTGTCACGAGTTCTTTACGCGAAGCTTTCGCCGGGAAAGGCTGCAGTTCTCAGCGCAGTTTCCCCCCACAGTCAGGGCTGTCTATCCACCGAGACTGTGCCCGTCTCCTCTGTAACCCTGCTGTGGATCTGAAAGAGATTTGCAGCGTAAGCCTTCATTATGCAAAGTCCTGTTGAAGTCTCTGGGGTTTTGCGAGGTGTCTGCACTCCCTGCAGCCCGCAAGAAGTTGGAAGCTGCTCATGTGATCAAGAAGAAGCACCATTAGCATCATTTTTGGGGGGAGGGGGTGCTCTTTTCAACAGAGCGATACAGGTTAGGCCCTAAAAAGGATTGTACCTTTCTTGGCTGCAGAGTTCTCCTGGTGGCACTTGCAAATGACGTAGCCAAATCTGGTTGTCCCTCCCAAAGCAAGGTCCTATCTGTTTTGTCAAGTCCTCGCTCTTTCTGTACCACATCTGGGGGCCGTTTGTGATCAGGGCTTGTCCATTTTTTCCAGGGGCACTCTAAGATGCTTTTCCCTGTCAGCTGGTTTAGAAAACTTAACTGGTCTTTGCAGGCTATTGAAGGGTGAGCAGCAGAGGTGGGTTAGACATAGTTGATCTGCCTGAGGGTAGGAAGGCTCTGCAGAGGGATCTGGACAGGCTGGAGCGATTGGCTGAGGTCAACTGTATGAGGTTTAACAAAACCAAGTGCCGGGTCCTGCACTTTGGTCCCAACAACCTCCAGCAATGCTACAGGCTTGGGGAAGTGTGGCTGGAGAGCTGCCTGGTGGAAAAGGAGCTGGGGGTGTTGGTCGACAGCCGGCTGAACATGAGCCAGCAGTGTGCCCAGGTGGCCAAGAAGGCCAACGGCACCCTGGCCTGGATCAGAAATGGTGTGACCAGCAGGAGTAAGGAGGGGATTGTGCCCCTGGACTCAGCACTGGTGAGACCACACCTTGAGTACTGTGTCCAGTTTGGGGCACCACAGGATAAGAAGGACATTGAGGTGCTGTAACAGGTCCAGGAGTGCCTGAGGGAACTGGGATTGTTTAGCTTGGAGAAAGAGGAGGCTGAGAGGAGACCTCATTGCTCTCTACAACTATCTAAAAGGAGGTTGTAGTGAGGCTGGTGTTGGTTTCTTCTCCCAAGTAACTAATGACAGGACAAGAGGTAATGGCCTCAAGTTGCACCAGAGGAGGTTTAGATTGGATATTAGGAAGAAGTTCTTTACTGACAAGTGGTTAGCCGTTGGAACAGGCTGCCCAGGGAAGTGGTGGAGTCCCCATCCCTGGAGGTGTTCAAAAAAATGAGTAGATGTGGCACTTCAGGACATGGTCTAGGGGTCAGGGAGATGTTGGGATAAAGCTTGGACTTGAAGATCTTAGAGGTCTTTTCCAACCTGAATGATTGTGATTCTATGATTGGCCTCACTGTCCAGAGAAGGCACTCCCTGTTGAGCTGAAGGGTTTTGGGATGAGCCAAGCTCAAGTTAAACACTTCTGCATCCGAGTGAGAGGTTTCCTGTGTGGATAATGAGTGAAGTCGAACATGGAGATAAATTTCTCAGCTAATTTTCCCCTGATGACAGGCTGATAGTTAACCAATAATGTGCTGTGAATAATGAATACGCTGAGAACTACATGCTGTCTGAAATGTCCTTTTAGATATATTCATAGGGTAGGAAATATCCCAGGGCACCACGACTTGTTGAGGAATGGTTTGAGATCCTAAACAAGGCCATATCTAAAGGATGGATTGCTTCTTACTCAGTCTCCATCCCACTATTTGTTTCATAGAGTCCTCAGCAACAGGAGATAGGGTGGGGGTAAGGTCTACCAGAGTCACACTCTGGCCTTTGGCTTGGGCCAGATTGTAAGGAAGAAAGAAGATGCTAAAACTTTGCCCATGGGGTTGAAGACATATTCTCTCTTCCTCTTTCTCATGCCATTCCTTGGAGAGTAAAAGAAATGGGAGACATGCATCACCCAGACATGGCTCTGGCAGAAGCATGAGCAGAAAAGTAGTTGCTCCTTGCCACGTGGGCAAGGGACCCCACCAGTTGTGCTTGCTGAAGGGGCTTGGCAGAGAGGAACTGGGGTAATCTGCATCGAAAATTTGTCCTGATTCTACCACAGGTTCCCTTTAGTTGTTCATCATCAGACCAAAGAGGGACCTCATGAAGTGCCCAGGTAGCTCCAAACACATAAGCAGCTCGCCTGGGAGGCCACTCATATGACTCAAGTGCTGTGCCAGACTGGGGCATATGGCTCTGTTCCTGTCTTCCCCTCCTTCTCACCAAAGCCGGATGACAGATAGCAATTTGGTGCCCTGCTTGAAATGAGTCGCTGGTCCCGGGCCAATTCCCAGCAGCATCAAAAAGCCATCTCCACAGTTGGCAGTGGGCACTGAGGACGTCTTGCTCTGGCATGCTGAGAGTAGGCCAAGCCCGAGGCACGCTGGCATTGAGCAGCACGGGGAAAGCTTGCCCTATCATCAGCCGCATTGTCCCAGTGCGGTGGGGAAGGACTGGGTCCAGGAGCCTTTGAAGCCAGTGACAGCTTCTCTTTTTTTTCCAGCGGGCTTTGGAGCAAGCCCAAAGAGAGACGTCATCCCTTAGCCCATCCCCACCTGCAGCTTCTCCATCCACCACCTTGCCATAGCTCCCTGTTATTTTGGAGTGCTGATAAAAAAAACCCCTTCTGTTCTGTACCACGTGCCACCATCGCGCATATGACATGCCACGGCCAATAAAGATGAGTCACCATTCACGGGACAGCGCTGGCTACCTGCCAGCGCTGCCAATTTTAGACTTTGTAAGACTGTGGTAAGCATTGGAAGGGGGTTACATCATCAGAGCACTACACAAGCATCAGCCCATGCCGTTCCTAGGAGCTGCAGGCCAGCTGGGAAACTGAGGCACACAGAAATAGAACCTTTCCAGCAGATTGCAGGCAGGAAATTAAGGAAATTTCGGATAATTTTATGCCACGGACTTTCTTGGTGACATACTTCTCACAGTAGATTCGTGGTGAGAGCATAGGAAAAGGTGGCTGCACGGCTGCTGTGCAGTTGGCTAGTAAAATGCAAGGAAATTCCACTGCTTTCATCCTCAGGTTGCTCTAGGGTGCAGCCCTGGGGTTCACATCAGGTATCTAGGACAGCATGTTGACACTGGACAAGCAGAGAACACACAGACACCAAGATGTGCCAAAGAAAATGGGGAAGATGCCGGACGGGTGCTAGGCAGGGACCTCTCTGTCCTTCTACCTCTAATGTAGGTGGAGCAGCTCAGGTTGATGCAACTGGCTCAAACTCACTGAGTGTTGAAGGAAAGAACTTCCTGGTTTCAGAAACCATCAGTTGTTTTATACGAGTAGCTTGGGGTGACAGTCCTGAGTCTGGGAGTGCAGCAGATTTACTGAGTCAGTAGAAATCTCCTGAAATGACTTTTGTCCTAAGTGGCATTTGACCAATCTCATGCTCTCAGTGCCCTCAGTGCGTTCACGTCTTTGCACGGACGATCACTGACGGGGGATGGCCACCAGACATGGCCGTTTCCATGTCGTAGTATATCTGATATACTTTAAGGTGCAAACATACAATTGCAGTAGGGGAACGGACGCGTGGTTTGATCTCAGCTTGCCCTTGGAGAAAGAAGCATCCATTAATCTGCTGAAGAGGCAGTCTCAACCCCATCTTGTGCACACATGAGCTTCTGAGAAGGCAAAAAGACCCAGGAGAGACAGGCCAACCTGAGCATGACTTAACTGGTGGATGCTGGCGTGTCATTGAGTTCTGTCCCGCTACACATCACCTAGACCTTCTTGGAAGGTGCAAAGCTTGGAAAGCAGAGGAAGAAACAGGTTTCTGCTGTTACCCTTGAAAATCAGTGTCCCTGGTGCCTTCAGCTACCCCACTGTGAGACAGCACCAGCTGCACCACATCCGTTTTTGTCACTTTGTCACTCCCCCTCACAGAAATGCTCTGCCAGACTCCCTCTAATGATGCCAGCCCTGTGTACTCTCCAGAAGTGTTGAGATGCTCCTTCTTTTCAGGAGACCGGTCCCCTCACCTGCAATTATGCCAAGACAATTCCACCAATAGCCCCCTACATAATAACAAATATTTTAAAACCGTAAGGTTAGCAAAGTGCACGCTCCTGACACACCTCCTCTAAACGCACTGAATGAAGACCTCTTACCATGACCAGGGAGCGTGAACCAAGTTGGGTTTCCTTCCTCTTCCCCATCAGGTCAAAAGCATTTCCAGAGCTGGGATGAAGTTATTTCTCTGATGGCCTGCAAACTTTCTGTGTCCAGGCTAAACCGTTAACCAGAGGTGGTTTGCAGGATCCATGCTTAGTACTGTCACAGACTGTTTGAAACATTGCCTTGATGTTGCCTCATCTCCAAGGAACTGGACGTGGGAGCTGTATTTATAGCAGGAAGTTCCTTCACTAAGCCCTGGCAGAAGATGTTACTTCCTCAATCTGGTGACAAGTCTGTTGGGCTAATAAACTGAAAATGCATCAGAAGATGAGCACAGCCACCAGATCTCGGTCATCCACGTGGTTCAACTGTCAGCACAATCCGTGGCAGATTTTTAGCCCACGACAGCTAGAACCAACCCAAACAATTCCCAGGCTTGGCTCAGGTGTTCGCACGGGCCAAGGACACCTCACAACAAGCAGTCTGGATTAGGCCACCCTGTTTTGGAGGCTGAGACAGCACAATCACATGGATGTAGCCGTCCACAGAATTAGGCTTTGCTCAGTTACTGATCTCTAGGCACAGGTTCAAAAGCTGCTCCAGACAAGTGCTAGGGAAAGGAGGTCTCATGGATGTGTTCAGAAGTGGACAGCAGAACTCCTAGGGCTTTCCTTGCCAGTGCTGATGTGCTCCCCTAGTTTTCAGAGTATTTTAGTCCCACCTGCAAGATTTCAACACCCATTCTTGTTCTAGGCGGGTTTAAATTCTTCTCAATGGCCGCGGGTCTCATCTGAATTCAAAAAGGATGCCAGGATAAAGAGGCTGTATCAAATACCAAACGCACGGTGTTAAGGTGCGAGTATATTGGACGTGTTTGTGGTGAGAGCTGTGTTGTCCCGTGCCAGCCGCCGCTACTCAGAATGTAAACATGGATGGGGAAAGATCTTATTTTAAATCAAGCAATGTGTTGTTTTCCTTAGCAAAGCGTTTTGGTTGGTTGTTTGGGGTTTTTTTCCCATTTCAGTGTATTCTTGTAGTATCATAAGATGCGTTTCTCTTCTAAAGGTTCCTAGTGGTAGAGTTCAAATATCATGAGGTCTGAAAAATCTCCATCGAGGAGGCTCATTCTGATCTTTTCAGAGTGCAAACCGGGAGCGACTCTGCTGGATTCTGTGAAGACATTCAATATACTCAAGACTCTGAGCAAAGAACTGACTGCTAAAATTTGCGTCTGAAGTGTCCTTCACAAGGAACCAGCTGTTGAGTGTGTGATTATTTTTTTTAACTCCTCTTGGATGTTGCCATCTTATTTTTCCTAGTTAAAGTAATCACATGTTCAGGTGTTCTTTTCTCCTGTTCCTTTTGGAAAGACTGTTTTAAATAGTAGAGGGGAAAAAACCTAGATCTCAGTAGTCAATGACCACACAACGCTGCACATCTAACCAAAAGGCTACAAGAGCAGCAGTCATACTTGCGTGTCTTTAGTTTCTGGAGATCCATGGTAGATCCATGCCAATGGTGGTGCTTAGCTCACCACAAAGGCAGCTTAAGTTACCTTTTCTCCATCTCAGGTGCCTGGTAAGATTTGGATGCCTGTAGGACACACAGATGGCCTTGTAAATACAAGGCTCTGCCCAGGCCTCTCTAATTTCTGAACTGAGGTTAGAAGCAAGTGAGCACAGGAGAAACCAGAAAGTACCCCAAGAAAAAGCAATGGAAGTCTATAGAGATGACTTGTGCGCTTCTCTGCTGGCCACGTGCCTTTCAGGGTGAACCAGGTTTCTGTGGTAGACTCTACTGCCATGTATCATTGCTTACAAAGAGAGATTATGCTCTGCAGGCATAGATTTAAATCCTGTCCTCACTGGAGGTGTTGTCAGAACACCTTGATGGAGCATTTACACTGAAACCCTTTGGGGGCTTTCAAGGAGCTTCAACTCCTCTTGACTGTGTTCACTTCTGGGGATCCAGGTGGGGTTCTTTTCCAGTGTGATTCTGAGACAGTGGTTAAAGGCTCTCAGATGAACAGGAACTTAACTGAAGTCTTCAGGATTACAGGGGGTTCTGTGCAGAGGGTACCTCTCTCTCTGAGCAGCGTGGTGATTCATACAGCCTTTGACAAAAATAGATATGTAGAAGAGTTCTCATACTCTACTTCCAAACAACCTAAACTGTGCCCAGGAGCTCCTGGCTGCCGCTTTCCCAGCACATTCCCACTGCAGAGTCAGCCCAGGTGACCGGTGCCTGGATAAACTGAGACCAAGCCCAGACCAGACCATCCCTCATGGTGGGAAGATCCTGGAGAGATATTGGCACTTGTGTATGATAGCCTGAGTCCTCACTGCCAGGAGTCTGCATAACCTGGCTACATGGAAACACCATCAAATGTAGCCCCACACCAACATCAAAAAACATCATCAGTAAGATTAATGAAGTTTCTGGTTTACTGGCCAAAATTCGCGAAGGAAAGACCTGTTCTATTCTAACATCCCCAAAATAGCATCCCCTGAAGTGGAACTGTTTGCTTCTGGTCAGAGGGGGACAGTGAATTCTTTTCTTTTTATTTTATTTTCTTAGCATGTAGGTGAAGTTCAAAAATGGAGGAGTGATTTCAAAATAAATAGCTGCATGCCGTTAATGATATCATAACAATCTCACATCAAAAGGGACTACAGAGGAAAGATTAGTCTTGTTGTGTGTGTCCCTTGCCCTCCACTCCATGATCGCCTCCAGCTTCTTTAGGTTTGGAACTATTCACCAAACTCACCCCAGACTCCTGAGCAGTCTTAGATGCCTCCCATGCATTGCTCCCCCTGAAAAGTGTGATTTTAAAGTTAAATTCTTTTAACTCCATTAGACTTCAGTCAGAGACTCTGGTGTCTGGATGGATCTTCAGAAGAGGGCTTTTCTCCACGAGGCAGGGGTTGCCTGTCTAGCTATAGCAATAGAGTCATGCTGGCATTCTCCTCAGACGTAGCTTTGAGACCGTATCCAAGCCCAGATTCCTAGAAGGATTAACCTATACTGCCAAAATAACATTTTGCTGGTATAAAGCTGTCTACACATCTTTTATTATGCTTTACCCAAGCTCTGGCTGCCATGTCTGGGCTCCCCAGAGCTGTCTGGACACAGGAGCCACCTGGGCCAATCTACTCTGCCAAAAAGCCCAGCCTGGAAAATCTGATGAGAGGCTCCATCTGCAGGAGTTGAACCACAGGTCTTCCAGTGATGAAAAGGACTATATGACCATGTTTGTGATAGGCAGAGGACTGTGCACAGATTACTCTATGCCTGTAATGCTAACAGAACCCAAGAACTGGCACTCAAGTGATTCTATTAACATGGTTCTTGGTGAAGTTTTGGCCATCTAGCCTTTCCCCAGAGCTTTTCCAGGCATGGGAAAATGAGCCCACATTGGCCAGGGACCATTCCCAAAAGGCAGATAGGATATACTCTGTTTTCAAGTCTGAGAGTTGGTATTATGGACATGGCAGACTCATGGTCAACAAATAGCCCCAGCTCTGTTTCTCATCTGCTGGTTTAGACATCACCACAACGACCCAGGTTCTCTCAAGGCCCGGTGTCACAGTCGAGCGCAGACATTCGACTGCCTCCCAAAAGGGGAAGGGAAATCGAGGGTGAGACACCCCACACCTGGGTTCTCCTGTGCCCTTCTCCTCCCTGCTGTTCTTTTTAGGAGCCATTATCTAGTGGCAAGCCACTCTACAAGATCAAAGATCATGGTTAGCTAGGTGAGGAGTGGCTTGTTTTGAAGATCTGTTGATATGTAGGGACTGAGCTTTCAGCTCCAGCTAAGTGCTGTCAGAGATGTTTCAGCTGTGGAGTGGATGTCAGCAGCTTTTTTTGCCTGTGTAAGTAGGCAAAATTTGAGATACCTGTGGTCAGCATCCTAGGAAAGGGGCAAGGCTACCATGGAAAGCAAATAGTGGACTTAAATGCCTGTGAGGACTGTGTACATACATGCCTGTTGAGATTAGCCTTCTCCTCATTGATGTAACAGGGGAATATTGTCTTTCTGCTACCAGTTTCTTGGGGATGGTGATAACTCTGCCTGGCTGCTCAGGGAAATGCAACTTGAGTATGTCCTCTGACTGAGCATGGGACCATTCTCCACCAGGAGGGTGTTGGGGAGCTGTTTTGCCTGCTTGGCCTTTAGTAATACAAAATCGTTGTGTTGCATCCCTTGAATTTGCCCACATTATGTTGGGTCTCTCAGCTTCTGCTCTGAAGAAGCCAGTGTTAGCTATTCTGCTCATCTTGTAGCCAGGAACAGGTTTCCCGAACCTTCCATTCTTCTCTCCTCACCTTGCTGGAAATCAGGGCTCTCCTCTGAGCTCTTGCGAGGATTTGGTAGAAGCCAAACCACTGCAGCCAAGGGTACTTTTAATCTTACCTTCTTCTTCTGGTTTGATCATTTCAGTTTGATCCTCCACACTCCAGGGAGGGTCAGTGGGGACACAGAGAGGCATTTCCAGGAGGGCAACTCGTCCCATGTCTCAGACAGCTCTCCTTGAGTGGGATAAACGCTGAAGCACACGATACAAGGAGGATCTTCATTAAGAGTATTTTAAGGTGGGGGAGTAGAAGCTTTTCCAATCCTTTTGTGGTGGGTGATAGCCAACATTTTCACAGGAGCTTTGACACCTCATTGAAGGTGTTCAAGGTGTTCAAGAGGGCAGATTATCCCATTTCTGCTTGGCCTAGGGTGCTTGAGCCTCCTGCAGAAGGACCAGTCACTGGCTTGCCCCCAAGACAAGATACAACACTGGATGGCCCCAGGGCCTGAGCCAGTTTGGCAGCTCCTGAGTTCACAGAGGAGATGAATAGGAGAAGATGTGACAGAAGCAGCCGAAATAATGAGAGCACAGATCAGATGAATGTGGCCAGTCACCTCTTCTAGCAGTAGAGAAAAAAGGGCATTCGGGAGAACTGAATGGAGGCAGGGTGAAAGGGGAGAAAAGCAAGTCCTTTAGAAACACAATCTGTAGTGAACCTGTGGACCTCAGTTCCTCAAGGCAGTGCTGAGGTGAAGGCTGGAGGGAAACTAAAAAGAGATCCGATGTTTCTAGGGTCAGTCAGAACATCTTAATTGAGCGAAAGAAAAGGTTTTAGGAAGCATTTAGGAAGCCTTTAACTGGCAAGAGGTGGAGGGCAACTCTCCATATGAGCAAGCTGTTCTGAAGTTGCTTTGCTATGGACTTTCATGATGTTGCAGTAAAAGGTGTGGGAGCGTGGATATTCCTCTGGTCTAATGTGGAAGAGCCTTCCTTGGGCTAGCTTGGACATGACCATCCTTTATAGAAACTCCAAGCAAGCCTCGTGTCAGGAAGTCTCAGTGGGATTCAGTGGCAGAAGACCCTCTTGTTCTCTATTTGGAGATTGGTCCCTGAATTGAGTTACTTACCTTTGCTTCCTGCCTTTCCCAAACAGTCACCAGCAGTTTTCTATTTCTTATGGAGTATCCTGTGGGAGTCAGGTCCTGGGGAAAAGGGGGCTGTGTGTGTTCCTTGGAGGAAGGTCTCAGAAGAGCTCCTTGGCAAGGGAGCAGATGCTGAGGAGTTGAAAGTCACCCCTTGCCCAACAAAACCCAAACATTTTTCATGAGGAAAGGGCGAAGGACAGGAGTCTGGTGTATCATCTCTTCCCAGTGTCAGGCTCTGGTTTGTCATACCTTGTCATTCCAGCTCTGAGGAGAGTACAGAGGTGTCACATAGATGTGAGGAGGCCATTCCTGGGTCAGACTTACAACAAGTGATGTTCCCCATAAGAGAGAGGGGATCTAATGAATGTGGATCAATAGATGAGGGCTGGGTATCAAGAAGAAAGGGGCAACCTCTTTTCACTTGTGCCCTGCGATAGGACAAGGGGCAATGGATGCAAGCTAGAGCACAGGAAGCTCCACCTCAACATGAGGAGGAACTTCTTTCCTGTGAGGGTTCCAGAGCACTGGAACAGGCTCCCCAGAGAGGTTGTGGAGTCTCCTTCTCTGGAGACTTTCAAGACCCGTCTAGATGCGTTCCTGTGTAACCTGCCCTAGATTTGATGGTCCTGCTCTGGGAGGGTGGTTGGACTTGATGATCTCCAGAGGTCCCTTCCAACCCCTAACCTTCTATGATTCTATGATAAGTGGAATAGTGCTCATCTGCCATAACAGACTGGAGAAGACTGCTTAAGAAAGTGTCCTGCACAGAGCCCCAAGCAGCCAGCGAGCGATGGGGAGGACCCAAGACGTGGCTCTTGGCATGGGGCAGGCGCTGCCTTCACACGGGGCTCGATGGGAGGTTTCACGTTGCAATGAATACTTACCGTCCAGCTCAGCCAGGAGAAGTGGTGGTACCTCCTCGTTTTGTTTCAGTTGAGTCTTCAGGAGAATTAATGTCAAAAAAACCAAAAAAAATAGAGCATCGTTTTCAGCTTTAAAGGGACAGGCACCACTGTAAATATTTAGGGAATGCGCAGCAGTAAGTGCATTCAGATTATTTACAGCTGGATTGGTGATGGAAACTGTGCGTGCCCCTAGTGAAAAACCCCTCTCCTCAGCTGAACAACGCTGCGAGGAAGGGGGAAAATGGATATAGTGCTCGTTTTAAAGACGCATTTTTGTGTGTGGCTGTGATTTGTCTACAGCTTTTATTAGACTAGTTGTAAACCCACGTGTAATTGCACGGGGATGAAGAGGCCAGATGCACTGGGATGGCTTTCCATGCGCTGTCTTTATTCCTGCACCTATATGGGCTTTAAAAGCTGCGATGGTAGTTTAAGGGGAGTTGTTGTTCTGGGTCTTTCTTGTGGATGTGGAGTTTTTAAAGACCCTCGTGACATTTCTGAGATGGCCCTTTCTTTTTCTGGGCCGTTCGTAGGAACTAGAGGAGGAAAACCCAAACAGGCTGAAATTCAGCCTGCCCCTATGAGCTTCAGCAAGGCTCTAGGAGCTTCCCTTGACTGCAGACAGGTTCATGCTCCTCTCCTCTGGTGTCAAATCTCTGCCTGAATTATACTCTAGTCAACTCAAGTTTTCATGATCCCAAACAATGGCTTTTGTTTCCCCATCTCAAAGACTCTACTCCTTGGTTCAACACTCTTCTCAGAAAGTTTAGCCTTTTATATAGCTGCCTATTTCCCACTGCTTTCTTATTTCTCTTCACCATTCACTGTTGCTTAGTCTCCGTGCCACGTGTGCTTACCGCTGGGGACTGTTCAGCTCCCTCAGAGAAAGACAGAACTACTAGGGCAAGAAGTCAGCACCAAGGCAGTTCAGGATGATGGGTGAGCTCAGCTCCAGATTCAGACACCTAAACAAAGGTGTCTTCAGTGGAGAGGTCTCCACGTGATTATGGTGTCCAAGCTCACCTTGTGTTCGATGGAGATACAGGCAATACAGCCCCAGGGCCTAAATAACAACCTTCATACGGCTCTGGCTCCACTGGCTGTAATGACCTAAGGAATCAATTTGTTTGACTTTTGCCTAGTGTTGTTTGAGGTGTCCTGAGTACTCTGCCTCACTCTAGCTCCTAGCTCAAAAATGTTCTTGTCTTCTGTATGCAAGTTTGTCACACCTTCCAGCTCCACATGGAGGTCTGGACTATCCTAGAGCATCTCAGATGTTGCTGGATTCCCATCTGTGATGGTTGTACTAAGCCTTAGGTAAAGTAAGAGACATCACTTACCCATGGACACCCTGAGATGACTCTCTACAAGTAGGAGCTGAATCCTGTCTGAAATGCCTTGGCAAGGTGCACTGTGATGTGAAGGAGATCTGTTTCCTGCTTTAGCATGGATTTTGTATGAGACCTTGGGTAAATCCTTCAAATCTTAGTGCTTCACCTGTCAAATGGGGACATTACAGAGCTCTTCCTCACCATGCTGAACATAGGTTAGGACATGTCTCACCATAAGGACTTCAGGGCACATTACTAAAGGGACCTGGGGGACTCATTCTTGTGATGTGTCATTCAAGACACATGGGCTTGACTCCTCAATGGTGCTGACTACGGCCAGTGAGTCACTCATTGCTTTCTAGCAGGTGACAGGAGGAGTTCAAGGGCTGTTGTACAGCCTGGTCCAGAGAGTTTGAACATAACCCTAGTCCATGCCAGTCTGGCTTGTTATGGGCAGGTGAGATATAGAACCCACAGATGCAGCCACAGGGCTTCCAGCCCTATAGCAGCTGATGTCCTCCTGGCATGAGAATGCCCACAGAGATGTGGCAGTGCATGGCGAGTATTTTCAACTCCCAAGACTAAGCACAGAGTGGGAGGAGTGGGAATGGGTTTTTTGAAGTGACTTCAGCTGTAAACCAACCGCAGCCCTTTGATAAACAAACCTTGGAAGGGAATTGAAACCTACTCATGTTAGATGAAGGTGCGTCAGTCAACATGTGCAAAAGTCAAATCGAAATTAAAAAATATTTCCCATGTGATGCCACTTATCAGAACTTTTTGTTCTTGTTATAAATGGAGAGATGTCTGTAGTTGCTTAGAGATAAGGCCTGGAGAAGTGGAAAAGAAAGGAACGGTTTATCCCACAGTCTGTGAGAGTTGTACATTGTATGAAGATGTCACAGGCTAGAAGTAACAGGGGAAGATGGGAATGAGAAACTCATGGTCAAGACGACAGAAGTCAAAGTGTAGTTTGTCATTTAAGTCTATGTGAAAGAGCCAGGGAATAATTTCTGTGGCAACACCGTAAGAAGTACTGGAGAGGTCTTTACATTGCTCCGTAGTTCCTGTTGACGTCCACCTACTCATCGCAACCCCTAACACCAAGGTCCAGATTCTGCTCATCACTAAGATGCCAAAATTTGCATTCATAGAATCATAGCATGTGTTGGCATGGAAGGGACCTCTAGAGGTCATCTAGTCCAACCCCCCTACAATAAGCAGGGACATCTCTAACTAGGTCAGGTTTCTCAGAGCACCATCAAGCCTGACCTTGAATGTCTCCAGGCATGGGGCCTCTACCTATTCCAGTGATCAACCATCCTCACATTAAAGAACTTTTTCCTAATGTCCAACCAAAATTTACCCTTTTCTAGCTTAAAATCATTACCCTTTGTCCTGTCGCTACAGACTCTTGAGAACAGATCCTCCCCTGCCTTCTTACAGGCCCCTTTCAGGTATTGGAAGGTCGCTATAAGGTCCCCTCAGAGCCTTCTTTTCTCCAGGCTGAACAACCCCAACTCTCTCGGCCTGTCTTCATACGAGAGGTGCTCCAGCCCTCATTCACCACAGAGTTGTGAATTATTAAATAACAGCAGGAATATGTCAAAATGTGTAGAGCTACTTCATTCTCCCCCCTCAGATCTTAGTGCAAACAAGGAGTCATCAAACTGTTTTGTGAGGGTAGGACTCAGCCCACCTGACTGCTGGTGTTCGCAAGTCCCCGCACGCCCCTCTGATGGAGTCAGACACTTCGGGAGCATGAGTCAACCCCTCCCTGTCCCACACATGGATCTTAGGACAGGGTGAATCACTTTCTGGGGGTGTCTGCCTCTCTCTGTTGACTCGAGGAGATGTTCAGATGACTATCAGCAGGCATGGGTACCGTGCAAGGCGAGTGACTCAACACACACACACTGCCAGCCAGCTCTGCGCAGATTGTGATTAGTGTAGGTTTCTCCACGGCAAACGTTACGGTGGGAAAAGCCTTTATGTGCATACTGGGGTTTTGTTTCTGCTGTATTTTATTCCTCTCTCTATTCTGGAATAAATGAACCCAACAGAAACATTTCTAAGCCAGGGTGACACATCTGTCTCTTGTGGGTTGGTGATGCTTGAGTTTCAGTGCACAGGTACATCCAAGTGCCGTACGAGTTTCCAGTGTAACAGCACTGAAATAAGGCAATACAGGACTTTTTTTCCTTTTTTTTTTCTGTGAATCATAGAAAGCTTTGAAACTGAATAGCTAGAGGATACTGCAACAACCAGTACTTACACACATAGCATCCCTTACCTCAAGAGTTGGGTGGCATTGCTCAGCCTTCCAAAACTGTTCATTATGTCTACCAAAAAAATTTAAGTAGGTTAAAAGTAAATCTAAGACTGTTCACTCATATAAGTTTCCATCCATTAGAGTCCCCAGGTCCTACATGCAAGTGTTTCTTATTCTTAGAACTTTGGGGAAATGGTGGTTTTCTTAAAGATGGTGCCTAAAGCGTCCCTCTTTGGTAACGCCTCTGATCTTACTGGTTTGTGGTTTGTTGTTTTTTTAAAAATTCAGTCTGAAATGCTAATGTATGTGTGAGCCCAAAGGCAAGGGAGTCAGAGAGAGACTTGAGAGCTGATGACAAGGTGTAGTTTTGGTGGACCTGCTGGCTGGGAGTATTTCAATGAGTGCAGCATTTTCAACCCTTTTCCCAGGGAAGGTTGGATCAGATGATCCTTGAGGTCCCTTCCAACCTGGCATTCTATGATGCTGTTATTCAGAGATGAAGGTCTGCCATTCTTCCTGGCCATCTTCTCCATCACCTCTCCTCCGGACATAGCTAGGCTGGAAGGGAGGAAATCTAATCCCACCTCACTGTGGGGCTGGCTCCTCAAAAGGAGAAGATAAAGTCTCTAGAGTGAGGTCTGAAAAGCCAGTGGATCTTCTTTCCATCCCCAGGGGAGCCAGGTCCTTATGAGCAGAGGGAAAAGTGAGAAGAGAACATGGGGAGAAGAAATGGAAATGTAGAGTTCTCCGACATTTTAGCTTTTTAACCCTGAGCAGCTGCAGCAAGCTGCTCCTTGGGTTTTCTTAAAGTAGAAGAGAAGAAAAAGAGCTGGACCTTTCTTCCTGTAGATTCCACATGAGAGCTGGAGGCGTGTTTGTTTTGCTTGAAACCATTAGTGTTTTTCCTTTAGATTTTATAGATGATGCTCCCAGACCAATCTTTGGCCAAGGCCCAGTCAAACTGTAGCTACCAAATTACTGAGCTTCCAAACCTGGCTCTTAGTCCATCATCTGTTGCCTTCCCTGGAGAGTGGTTGTCCAGTGAGCAGCAGTGGGAGCAAAGGAATAAGATGCCGGTGGCCTTTTCCCAGGAATCAATTTTTATTATGATGCTTTGCTCAATGAGTTGCTCAATTTACCCTTGCGATAATCAATGGCAGTGTATTTTTCAAAGCTCCTGAAGTGCGATGAGGCCCTTTGGAGTAAATAGTTTATGTGTTGGCAGTGGTGGGGAATAGGATCAGGCCCCTTTGGAATATCATGGAGTGCCTTCCCCATGCCAGGGCACAGAGGCATGAGTTGGGAACTGAGGGATGACTCCAGCGCAGGCAATGCCCTCACTGGTGGGACCAGTACCACAGGGTCTGAGTGTGCTGGGCAGAGCTGCATGCTGGCAATGGCTTCCTCAGTAGTCCCGGACAAGACAAGGGAGTGGACCAGATCCAGGGTCTCTTCAGGAAGCCCCACCAGGAGCAGAATGCAATGGGGCTGGGGACATGACTGCTGCTTGGATCTGTGGTCCATCCAGGAGACAAGGCTGGAGATAAGCTACCTCCAATATAGGTCCTCAGTCCATCCTGGAAACAGAGCAGGGATGTTGCTGGAGGGATTACTTTCTTTGTTTTGGGACCATTTGGAGGGTATGATGAGTCCTGATATTCCCCGTATTTAGATACTCATCTGCATGCGACCGCAGGGTGACAAAAATCTGACCAGCTCCCTATTTTTCCCAAAGGCGAATGCAAACGGGGATTCATGATGAAGGCAGCATCAGGTACAAATCCACGTACGAAAGCTTTTTAGAATGAAGAAGTTCCATGAAGTTACAAGGAGTATAGATGTCCTGCTCTTGTGAGGGTGCATTCCGAGGTAGACCCCTTTCTACAGAAAGTAACTGTCCCACTTGGGCTGCAGCATTTAGAGCAGATCTGGGTTTCAGATTCTCAAATGTGGATCCAATCAGGATGAGGATAGAGGCTGTAAGAGGAGAAGAGCTGGGGTGGGGTGGCAGAGCCAATGGCTCATGAAGATAAGCATAATGTGCTGTGTCAGAGAACTCATGGTTCCATTTCCCACACTGATATTTCTGTATTTCTCTCCTCCAGACTGTAAGGACAACCTGACGTGATTTGAACCTCTGGGCTACTGAGCCTGCCCCACATGCAATAATTTAGTGAGCAGATGATGTTTTCAACCAAAGCTCCTGTCTAACTCAGTGGATCTGTGTGTCTTCCGGCAGGTGTGTCCTCTGTGGCCTCCCTGATGTCCCTGGCTTGGGTGCTAGCCTCCTATCACAAGCTTCTTCGGGACTCTAGGGACGACAAGAAGAGTATGAGCTACAGAGGGGCCCTCATCCATGTCTTCTGGCGCTTCTTCACCATCTCATCCCGAGTTATTTCTTTTGCTCTCTTTGCTTCCATCTTCCAGCTCTACTTTGGGATCTTTGTAGTGGTCCATTGGTGTGCCATGGCTTTCTGGATCATCCATGGTGGGACAGATTTCTGCATGTCTAAGTGGGAGGAGATCCTCTTCAACATGGTGGTAGGGATTGTGTACATTTTCTGCTGGTTTAATGTCAAGGAAGGGCGGACTCGATACAGAATGTTTGCGTATTACACGGTAGTCCTGACGGAGAACGCTGCCTTGACGCTCCTTTGGTATTTTTACAGAGATCCTGACACTACTGACTCATATGCCGTGCCAGCACTGTGTTGTGTCTTTCTTAGCTTTGCTGCTGGGATAGCTTTGATGCTGTTATATTATGGTGTGCTGCATCCCATGGGGCCAAGAGCTAAGATCTTTGCCAGCTCCTGTTGCGCCGAGCTGCTCTGGGGCATTCCTTTGCCCCCCGATGTTGAGCCCATGGCACCCCAAACCCCTGGGTACCGGGGGGCCCAGGCTACGCCCACCAGAGCGGTCACGGAGCAACAGGAGGAACTCACAGCTGACACTTGCTTGCCCGTTTTCCAGGTGAGAGCAATGGTACCACCTACTCCATCTGGGCGACCCTACCCCCCCGAGGGGCCTCTCATTAAGATTGACATCCCAAGAAAGAGATACCCTGCATGGGATGCTCATTTTGTAGACAGGAGGTTAAGAAGAACTATCAACATCCTCCAATATGTCACCCCCACAGCTGTAGGTATTAGGTATAGAGATGGACCTCTCTTATATGAGTTGCTACAATATGAATCTTCACTTTAAAGCTCCTTAAAGCAAAAGTAAAAGAGGGGACCTTATTTTTGTTTACGGTAAACACAGATCATGAAACAAACACAAACCTTCAGATAAGCTTTCTTTCTGGTTGCTGTATGTATAAAAAAAAAAAAGATATTCTCTATGTTTTGTAAGTAAAAACAAAAAGAAAAACTTTTCTTTTGTTTTTTACACACAAGAAACAGTATTTCAACTTCCACACCTAGGATTCACAGGTGGAGAAGGAGGCATCTCCACATCAGTTTTATACCGTACACCAAGTGTAGAACATTATTTATGGGATTGGTGCTGATTGAAAAATAAAAAAAAAAAAACAAACAAACAAACCTACAACTGCCTTATGCCCTTAGGTGCTGAGTTTCATTAAGTACTGTCACCTTTCTCATGCAAAACTCTTTGATGATTATATGCCAGGAAAAAAAAACAAAACAAACCCAACCAACTGAAATACAAACCTTAAAATTTAAAAAAAAAAAAAAAAATAGAAAATAACCAACAACAACAACAAAAAGAGAGAAATGTATGAAAAAAACCCAACCAAAACCAAACCCCAGTCTTATTGGATTTAACAGAAAAAAAAAACAAAAAACCCAAATGTCTAAAGATAAGAAAGCAAAGCCAAGACACCCCCAATGGAGTTTGATTTTTTCCCAACAGCTCCAAGACAACATCAGGTCTGTAGCTCAATTTGGCGAGGCGTTTGTAACACCACTTGGCCAAGCCTGCGAGCCTTGACCAGGCCGTGTTATCAAGGCGGTCCCGGCGCGTCACCGTGTAAACGGGCCGCGCGGATGGTCGAGCTTGAGAAGCAGTATCCAACCGTGCTCCCAACGGTTGCACGTCCACTGTCTCCAGTGGAGTTAAATAATCAGAACTGTCTGAGCCCAGAATAAGGCCCGCCACCTCGATTTCTGGAAAAATCAGCAAACGTTGATGTTCTGTACCAAAAAGAAACCCCATGGCGCTAAAACGACATTTACGCATATCCAGTAACTCTTTCAGTAATAATAAAACTCAGCATAGTAGCAAAAAGCGAGTCAATTTAAAGGCACAATACTTGATCAGTGACTGGCAAAATAATTTGACCTACTGTATCATTTTAAGGCTGTGAAAGGCATACATGTATTATTTGTAATCTCGTGTTAAGACCTGTCATGTCTCATTCAGTGCGAGCCTTAAAGTGATTGTAAAGCATCCTTCGTTCCATTTCGGGGTTTGGGGGTTTTTGATTTGTTTTCTGTTTTGTTTTGTTTTGAAGGAAAACAAAACATGAAAATCGGGATTTTAAAACAAACAAACAAACAAACAAACAACAAACCAACCAACCAACTTCTTCAAACGGTAATAACCTGTAAACTGACTCACGTCTTGAGATGATTTGGTGCTTTGTATTTTTTGTTGATGTTGTTGTTGTGATTTAGCTGAGAATTCTTCGACTCGGTACATGTGGGGAACTGCTGATAAAAACTGTCTCGTGTCACCCTCTACTGTAAGTACATGGCGAGAAACACCTCCAGAGGAAACCCAAGAGCGTAGCGAGAGCATCGTGGTTTAGCTTAGCCTTCTCACCGCAAGGAGATGCTGCCACCTCCGATGATGGCAAAGCCTAGATGGTCACCTGCCGAGGGTCGTGTGGTTGTCTTGACATTTCCAGAAATAACCCGCTCGGTGTCTGAACATTCACATCTCTCAAGTTCTGTTTCTGTGCTGGAACCACTTGTTTCGAGTTAAATCACAGGCTTGCGTCTATCCAACGCCCTTTCCCGTTTTCGAGAGTATTGCTCCTTTAAAGGAATATTCCTGTTTCAGGGCATCTTTTCAATCCCACCATCCCTCCACTTGGGAGGGGAGAACCACCACCAACGAAATGAGATATTTTTAAGTGAATGCTGTAGTATTTTCTGTGTGTAATTGCAATTTTTTATTCCAGAAATACTGTAACTGTCTAGGGTGCAAAACTCCCATGCTGACCTATTCTCATGGGAAGATCAGCATGGGGGGGGATATTTTTTAATTATGATTATGATTTTTTTTTTAATTTGACAAACCTTTTTTTTTTTAATTATAGTAGTATTTAAAGAAACTAGTACCAATTTTATATAACAGTTTAAAGAAGCTGAATGCTTTCTTCGCCTGAATATACCTGAAGAGAAACATTTTTTTCAATCAGTGATCCTTTGCAGTGTTCTGAGAAAACATTGGGGTTTCTTCAGTTGTGTCATTTTGTTTTGTAAAGAAAACTTTTAACTGGTGCCTGTCCCTTTTAAGGAGGGCAGGACTCCTTCGCGCCAAACTATAGACACACGGCAAAGTTTTTAAGAAGCCAAATTGTCACTGGTACTGTAATTCCCAGTCAAACTCCATTTCAGGCTAATGTTTCTGGGCTCTGATTGCAACCGATGCAACGGTCACATTTTCATGCAAAGGGAGGGATTTTGTCTTGTCATCCCCGATCTAAATTCCCAGTCCCTTGTCGACGGTGCACATAAATATATATATAGACAACACATATATATTTGTGAAAAGCTTTCATTTCCCTTCTCCATTGTCTGTGCCCCATAACTCGTCCCTTCTCAAGTGTCCCACTAACATTTCACCCTGTTTCTTCCCTAATCGGTATGCTGTCTCCATAAAAAGAGGTAATTTGTGAAGTGAACTTGCTGTCCCCAGCTACTGAGTCATAAAAACACAGAGGTGCCCATCCTCCAGCAACAGGCCTCCTGCATTTCTCCTCCCAGGAATTTCTTTTGACTTACCTCTCATACTAGTGTAGATTCACTCTGATCCACTTCCCACAGACCCGTGCCCTGCATAAAGACTCTCCTTGGTCTTTCTGTGAAGATCCCTCCTCTACATATCTGCATTTCATTGGCATAAGCATGAGAAAGGAATGGATGACAACAACCCTGCTGTTCCTCAGGGACCTTTCCTCCAGGAGACAGCATCCTCATTTTCAAAAGCACCATGAGAAGGCCCCCTTCCCTGAACCTGTCAACCTTGAGGTCTGGTTTGAAGATGGGATCCCACCCTGTGGCACCACTGAACAGCTGGAACCTGCCCACTTCACACCAGGACAGTGAAATGAGTCAACGAGCCAAGACACTCATCAGGACTTGAGGAGGAGACCCTTCAGTGTTGCCTCTTATGAGCATCTGCAGCCTGCCTTCCCTCAGGAACAGGACCTTTGCTCCAGACCACCACACCAACAGCCGGCCTCTCCATCCCGTTACGGGAGCAGAGGGGCAAAACACTCTAGAAGTGACCTTACCTCTCAATACAGTGCTAATTTCTCACAGCCAAACCAGCTTGACTAAGGGCTTGACACACCTCTGCTCCAAAGTCCTCCTTCTTCGTGGCTCATAGTATGGATAACAATGAAGGCAGGTGCCTCCTCCACTGCGTATTAAAACTGTTCCATTACGCTTAGTTGCATAAACTTTCTGCCTCCGCTAATAGTCCTTTCTGTGGATTATATCCACTGGCGTCTTGATTTAGCAAAAGATGTCCAGTGGGAGCCTGTGTCAACCCTGAAGAGCTACGTCTCTTTGAAGGACCTCATTACAGCCTTAACGTAAAGCACGTGCTCTGCCACTACACCCAACGAGTTCATGGTGGACAGTTTGGTGTGGTGACCATTTCCCCTTGGGATTATCTGTGATCTTGTTGCCAAACAGCACCTTTTGCCAAGCCAAAAGCATGGGGAGCAGAATTATCCCCAGCTGTTTATTGGTACTAATCTTGATGCTAAAGGTCTAGTCCTTGCCTCCTAGGTTTGTTTTGCCCATGGTCTCTTTGATTTTTGGTGCACGTTTTGGCAGGACGGTCAGTGACTTCCTTTGGTTTCACTTGATTTTTAGCTCCTCAGCTTCTCCTTGGTAGGGTAGTTATTCCATGTCCCACTTTCTCGCCAGAAGACACTGCATGATGGGGCTTTCAAACTGTCATGGAGAAGGTTGAGTCCATATTTATTGACATCACAAGATCAGTGGGCAACTTCTCTGGGACATTTGTGCTTCTGGATTCAATCTGGGATCTTCTAAGCCAGCCAACTATGCCACGCTAGCGCAAAGCTGGGGCATGAGGGCTACACCATCTCTAGTGTTATATTGTTCAGACATTCCCTGGCATGGTTTTGACCCACTCCGATGAGCCCTGGGCTCAGGCACAGCTTGCACAGGTGTTGATGCTGGCCAGAGACCATCCCCAATCGGCAGTTTGGATGCAGCCGCTCTGCATCGGGAGTGAAAGAGTGTGGATGGGTGAGACCAGCACTTGTCAGTTGGCTTCATGGCCAGAATGGATCCTGGCAGTGCTTAATTTCCTAATAAAGATGCAAGTATACGCCACAGACCAGGATCGGTGGAGTCCATCAGCTCCGATCTGGCATTTTTGTTTTCTGCCCAGTTCAATGGACAAGATATTCTTCAGTTGACTTTTGTTCTTTTTGCTGAGGTTATTTTGAAAACAGCATCACTTTTATCATGCTGGTGTCAGTCCATCCATCCATCCATCCAGCTGTCCCTCCCTCCCTCCCTTCCTCCATCCATCCATCCCACCATCCATCCATGTCAGATGGCTGGCATGCTAGCGTTATACATGTGTAGACAGCTCATACGGAGACAGGAATGATTCAGACCAGACCAAAATCAACAATGGAAATACAGGAACTACAAGGTCCCTGCCCATGCCCTTGCCATGCTTTGCCACTCACAGAAGGCATTTTTCATCCGCAGCATTTCCAAGCTGACCTGCAGAAGAGGAGCCAATGTTGTACGATGACCAGTGGAACGCGCAAGCCATTTCAAAGGGAAATACAGATATTTTCCGTGTTTTGGATTGGAGCTAACTGTCTGCTTCATCCTGTCCTTCTCCGCACCTGCTGAAAGTCAAGGGGTCATTTGCGTATATTTTTATTTAAAGCTGACTAGATGAAACAGGACAACATTCATTTCAAGCTGTAGTCAGTGGTCTGCTAAAACCTGGCTGCTGCTGCTGCTCACGAGGTGAGTTCTGCTGTTGGCTTCCCAAGAGCAGTTGTCCCGTGCTCTTCAGATATGTTCTTGCGCGCACAAGATTCACTTCACAATTTATCCTTGCTCCTCATCCCTCCATAGAAATGCATGACACGCCTTGTCACCCTCATACCTGCAGCATGGCTAAACCTCCTGAAGAAAATGTGGTCTGAGGTTCGGCCAGCACGATTTCATTGAAGCTCAGAGGTGCTTTGAAAAGGAAAACTTAACTACTGTGCATTTGCAAAACCTTCTAGTGCCTGCTTGCTGGGCAGCTTGGGTAAGAGACCATTTGGAAGCTGCCGGAGCTAGCGGAAAATTGTGGAGACAGGCTTTTCTAGGGTTTTCTCTTCTTTTCCTGGGTTCGCTTTTCTCTTGGATTCTGTTCAGATCGAATGTGGTCATGCAAAAAAAAACCCCAGAAAACAAAACCCGAAATAACCACAACAAAGCAAGGTCTATGCCGATCCCCACAGAAGCTGAGGTAGTTGATGTTCGACGGTAGGGATGATGTGAACTCCGTTGTGTACCCTTTGCTTCCCGAAGCTTGCATGTTGTTATTTTGGCAGCTGTCTAAAGCCCTGGCGGCTTTGGGGGATGGTAGTTTCCCAGGGTTATGATTGCTGGTTTTATTTTTGCCTTGGAGCTCAGGTGTATTCTGGTGCAGAGAATCTCAGCCTGGTTTGAACGAGAAGATTTGAGGCTATCCCAAATAGACGTGGGCAAACCTTTCACTGTGTGCAGAACGCATTTCCAGACCGCTTTGGGTACCGCTAGAGATTGTTGCAATCCACTTATTCCTCCGTGAGCACGTTCGGAATCGCTTCATTGTTCTGTTGTGTTTGAACCTGGGAAAAACGGTGCGGTGACTCTTTTCTGCTGAGGTGTGATGTGAAGCAAGGTGGTAGGAGCCTTCCTGCTGTGCTAGATATTGCCTGTGTCCAACCCTTGTTCTTTACTTGAAGCTCAGATAGTCGGATAATGAGAAAAATGAGACGATGCGATGACAGAAAGCTGCATATGTTCCATTGGCCCTTCAGTGATGAGGAGGGAGGCAATTGGTGACGATTAAAATAAATCTGCATAAACCATCTGGACCTTAACGTATATTGAGACATACACACAACTCGATTGGAAAGCGATGTTGTTGATGAAATAATGTGGACTATTGTTTCCTGCTGTATACTAAAAAAAACCAAAAAATCAAATCCCACAACAAAAGAAAAGCCACAATAAAGCAAAACCCACAACCAACCGAAGCTTTGCCAGTGGTCAAAAATCATTTTGGAGTAGAAACTTTACTTCCCCCCCCACACACACCCTTTGGGACACATGCAGCAAGGCAACGGCTGGAAAACCGGGCACTTTGTAAATATGCGGAGTTCTTTGGATTTGTGCAAAGCCGTGTTTGTCAGATGGGTCTCTTCCAGCGAGCGTAGAAAGTGGCCATGGTCTAAAACTCATTGTGGATTTCCGGGTGACAGTACTCCTGGGTTTCGACCCCAGCTCTGCCACGAAGTTGCTGTGTAACCTTGGGCAAGTGATTTAACCTTTCTGTGCCTACAGTTTACCCATCTGTACATGGGTATAATAATATTTACCTACCTCACAGGGGTGTTGTGAGGCTTAAGTAAATGCGTGTGAGAGGTGCTGGAAGTGCGCCGTAAACGTTTTCGTTCTTGCTGGGTTTGTGCGGTTATCGGGAACGAGCAGTGAAAGGGGTTTGTTACAACACACAGAAAGAAAACCTGCTGGTGTGTGCATGTGTCAAGAAAGCGACCTTAAGTCTTTTCTCTCCCCAGAAGCAAGGAATGGAGGAAATGAGAAAATTGTCGTGCGCCAACGGAATAGCCTTGCTTTCCTGGTCAAATGTAACAGCACTGTTTGCAATATTATTTTCTTAACACAACAGGTGACCTTTCCCTTTTCCTTTCTGTTTCTGGAAACTTGAAACTAAAGATCACAAAAGTATTTCTGAACCGAGCAGATTACTGATGAATACTTGAATTTCTTTAAGAGTTGCTCTCATCAGCCACGGTTAATGTGCACTAATCTTTCAGTCATCAGCTTCCATCTGAATACAGTGAAAAATTTGCTCACGCTGTTTTGGAATAGCCTGGACCTGATTTGGGAGGCTGGTATTCTGTTTGCTGAGGACTCTTGTAGGCATGGGAAAACTAGAGTCTCAACTGATAAACATGTGAAAAATCTGTTTTCTTTCTGTTTTTTGCCTTTTACGTTCCTTGACTGCCTAAGACAGCACAATAATTGCAGTTTACTCGGTTGTACAGTAGCTTTTTTTTGGGTTTTTTTTAACTGTTTCCTTACGCGAAAGGCGAAGGTGGGCTGTGAAAGGATGAGCTAGACGCAACGCTGCTCACGCGCGACTCTTCTCGAAGTACCCGGTTTCCTGCAGGAAAATCTGTGCCGCATCCAGAGAGACTAGACCAGGCCTGCCTTCACCGTCCTCCCACAGACAAAACTTCCCTTGCCGTCCGCGGAAGTTTTGCCTGTCGATTACATGTCCATCGAGGTGGATTCATCCCTGGTTGAACCCCAAGGCCCTTGGGTGAAACCCAGGATAACTTTCTTGAGAATGAGGGAAGAGATCCAGTTCATTGCTCCAGTTGCCGCCACTGGTCAGATAATTCAGAAGGGAAGAAAAGCATGTGATAGAAAGCCTGGGGATTTTTGTGGTTTTGAGCCAAGTGTTTTTCTTGTCTAAGTGTCCTGGCCATTATATAACGTCCCTTTTGGAAATGCAGCGCGAGGCAAGACTCCCTTTTAGAAGAGCTTTTTGAAGTCTGCTCATGCACTCCTTACTCAGGCAAAACTCCTGGGTTTTGTTGTTGGGTTTTATTTTCTCTCCTGAGTAAGGACTGTGAAATCTGGCCTGTTCTGGATAACCAGGTAGTTGTTGTCTTCGCTAACCCAAGACTTGCCTGGCATGAAGGAAGAATGAAGTTAGGAAACCCTCCTCCCCCAGCTCTGTTTTGGTCTGCCACGTACCTTCCTTGTTCCTTTTCTGTATCCACCATGGGGAGGTAGCTCAAAATCTTCTGGCTGCATGGGCCAGGCTCTTCCACATGACTAACCGGGCAGCTGCATATCTTCCCACTGGGGCAGAGCAAATTTGGACGCCCAGCTCTTGCAGATGGGCCACTGCTCATCTGCATCAGCTTTGGGTCTACTCCTTCCCCATTCTTCTCCCCAGCTGTTTATTTGCCCTGTTTTAAGCACTCAGCTCAGTGCTTCTGGGTTCTTTTTACTGCTTCTGTTCCAAAAAGATCGAATCTGGGCGAAAAAAAAAAACCAACAATGTAACTCCTTCGGTGCTATGCTAACTGCTTTGTTCAACCCAACCAAATGCTGGCCAACAATTCAGATTTTTTCCTCTTTGTCCGAAGAAGCACCACACATCTGTGTCTTGAACAGGGGTGGACTGAGAGGGGTGAGAGAGGGCAAGTGTGGTTTTGAAAGCGATTAAAGTCTCATGTGTATCTGGCAGAGCAAAAAAAAACATGTCAATGCAGACTGCTTTCAAAGCTCGTTGTCGCCCATCTCATGGAAGTAAATAGGATATAGCCTATAAGGTACTGAGGGCATTATATATATATATATATTTTAAAAAAAAAAAAAGACATAAAGCTCACCTTATCAATAAAACACCCTTTAATTTTCCTGAAAATGTACCTTTCAACAGTAAATACACCTGGCTGTGCTTGCACCCAGTTGTTTTGCTTTGACCCACTTCGGCAGCAAAGGCTACTTTAATTGTGATGATAAAATACTATATATTAGGCCTGGTGTGAAGTGGGTGGCTACAAATTTTCAGGATTAAAGGGACTAATCAACATGTATGTCTGTGTCTATATACACCGTCCTGTGGAAATATAGAAAAGCATACATGCCGTGTTACTGCAACAGTATATATGTTTTAATATATATATGAACCGGTTGTGAATTCCAAAGGGCTTTTTGAGATGAGGAAGGTAGTTTCTGGGGCGAGGTGCTAGCAATTTGGGATTTGCAAGCAGGGCTGAAATAAGTATTTCTTGTATTTTTATTTTATTTTTAATGACAGTTGGGACAGAAGGCCATCAGGTCCTTCTGAGGAAATGCTGTACCACCTGATTTTCCACTTCTTGAGAAATTGGGAAGCGAAAATCAGACCAAAAATGAGGGCCAAGCGCAGTGTCAGTATAAATCAGTAAAGCTTCGTTGATGTCCAGGTGCCTCCTTACACTCTCTCTGCTAAAAATAGTAATTTCTACTGGTGCTAGGAGACCCCAAACTGGGCCCTATTGTTTTTTTCATAACCTGTGGTAATACATTTCCTGCTTGAGCTTGTAGATTTTGTCAAAACCCAGGCAAAACCTGGACAAAACCAGGAGTTTCTTTCTAGGCCAAGTGCGGCGTACCCCTGACCGACACGGGGGCTTTGTTGTCTCTGGCTCTAGCTGAGGAAGAGATGGTTTCCCCTTCCACCAGTATCTCCATTGCAATGAGAACAGCCCTCTTCACACATGCGGCAAACTGGGTCCTCCTTCGCAGAGACCAACCCCCTCCACCAAATCTGATTTCAAGCCCTTAGAACTCAAATGCCACTCAAAGGGGATGATTATTATTTTCTCTCCAGATGTCATTCCCGTTCATCCGTCACAAGGACAAGTATTTTCCTTTTCAGTGGTATTTACCAGTAATACCAGTGCCAGAGCCTCCTTCCCTCAGCCCCAGCTGAACACCACCTGCACGCCTCCCCCGTCTTTCCCTCCCCTCTCCTCCACCTTAAAAGCAAACACTGTTCTTTCCCAAGTAGCGAAAAATCCAGGACAAATGCCAGATGATTACACCTGCAATCTGTTTGCTTGAGGATTTTATCTCAGTTTCTGAGGGCATCCGAGTCCACGCAGGGACACACACCCCCAGAAATTTCCATAGCCTGGAGCTGAAGCCACTTGGCTTCAAGGGACTTGCTCTGGGCTGACGCTGCTGGAAGAGGAACTCCACACCCAGTGTTCCCCAGGCGACCCCTCAGTTTACTGGTTTCACACCATTCCCATATAACTTTTCTTCAACAGCTACTGAAGCCTGGGTATCAGTCAACAAATTTATGACAGCTAAGTAGTAGGGGAGGTGGACTGGTTCGCAATTATCCATAGGCCACCTACTCAAGCAATTAAAACAAGCCTTAAATGGGACATGATTGCAGCCACTTGGAGGAGAGCTGTGATGACTGTTTTCTAAAGAAGTGTCTAAAGAGGTATCCCAGCCAAATCCCTGGGCCTTCATCTTCTCTGGGCAGGGAGACGGAGAAGGAAGAGATTTGAAACGTCAAAGTTTGCCACTAGCTACAAAATGTGTCCCCTCCCAAAAGAGATCTAAAACTTGGTTTTGGTGGAAGACATGTTCCTATAAAAAAAAAAACAACAATCCCCAAACCAGTGGTTTTGGTTGATCTTTCCACTTTGCAAAGTGTTTTCCCATCCCAGCCTTTTGTTCCAGTGAGGAATGGGAAGTAGCTTCAAAAGCGATTCAATTACTCAGGGAAGGACTATTTCACATCTAGGTCTGGTGACTTCCACTCATGTCATCAGGCCACGTTCAGACCATTCCACTAAAGCCAGCTTGACTACCCACAGTATGAAACCAGTGTGAGATAATAGCTGGGGTGAGGCCCTTGCATGGTCTCCTGTATGTTCCCAATCGCAGACTTACAGTGATGTGCTTGGGAACCTGACCTAGCAGGTCCATCATGGAGCTGTTCCCCTAAATCGGGATTTTCACAGAAAGAATATATGTATTTTGGAGGCTTTGAATGACTTTTTGATTGCAAGGAAACGTCATCCCTTTGGTGCGTATATTTTTGGAGGCACTGCTGTATATGGAAGGTGAAGTGATAGTGCTTGAAAATACACGTTCTTTCTCCATCTCTGCCATGGGCTGTGGGTTGGGAAGGTCAAGGGGATTTTAGGGTTGTCTCTGCTGACAGATGTATGTGTTCCCTGGTGCCACTGGCCTGTGCTCCAGGGCACGTGATATGGGAATGGTTAGAGTTCCATCACCACTTCCACCTCTAGCCCTGCCTTCGTTGCCCCAGGCATTGCAACGTGGGTTTAAAGATCCTTGTCTAGCCTATGAAGGTGCTGGGAAGACAGACGAGTTATATACTTCTTGCAAAGCTCTTGAGCCTCTTCCGATTGAAAGGAATTCTGAAAGCTCATGGTGTCTTCTCAAATTAGCTTTCATCCTAGGAGCATTTTTGATTAGTGAATTTTGATAGTCCTGGAAAATTGGCACAGCCATAGAGAATAGCACAATTTAAATACTTGTATTTCAGAAGTGCCACTTTTCCCATAAACATTGAAATTTGCCTAATCACTGCTGAGACTCGTTGTTAACATTCAAAACATGGAAAATACTCTTGCACTTGATTCCTCAGATAAACCTTATTCAAGGAGAACAAATTCCCCAATCACTACAAAATGGTAAAGAGAAGCTGTTAAAGCAGGACACCCGGGTTCTTCTAATGTTTTTGCAATGCAATTAATTCTATCTACTGAATATTGTCCATTTGCCTTGCAGTGGGCACTCTGGGACTGCAGCCAGGCTTAGGACCCTCTTGTGCTAAGTACTTTAGCAAAACACAGAGAGACGTGGACCTGCCCCAAAATAGCCTTTGGTTTCACGGTGACCTTGGGCAAGTCCTGTAACTGCTCTGTGCCTTGGTTCCCTCATCTGTAAAATGGGAGGTGTAAAGCCTACCTCACACGAGTGATGTGAGGATTATTTAGTCAACGTTGGTGAAGTGCTTCAGGATCTTAACATCAAAAGAACTGCAGGACTGGGGTGGTGTTGGGCAGAGCAGGACAATCAATGCAGCATGTCACCTTTCTCCTGTCTCCATGCAGCCCAGCAGAGGCAGAGAGGCAGGCTGATTGGAAATTGGGTTTCTCCAGGAGGAATAGCACAACCCATTCAAGATGCCACGCTAAGATTTTGGGGAGTGCTTTTCTCCATCCTTTGAAATACTCTACTGTCCCTTTGGAAAGCATTCAAGGAGGACAACCGAGAAGCCAGGGATTTAGCACAGTCCCATTGGGTCATGGAGTTGGAGAATGCAGAGATGGAGAGAGCATGTGGGTCGTCAAGTGCATTCCCAAGAGCTCATGCTACAGGCATCCCTGTGTCTTATTCTTCCATCCTAAATCCTGTCTGGTTCGAAATCTTCCAAAGAAGGGGTCTGCTCACCCCAGACCTTCTTGATCAGGAACATCTGGCAAAAATAATGGTCTAAGCTTTCCTAGTAAGAAGTACATTCTTTGTTAACTAAGCTTGAAACTCAGTCATGCCCATGCCTTGAGTCTTGCCTTATTAACCAAACTCAGCCCATTCTGGACCCGGGTCATTCATCTGAAGTTGTCCTTCCAGTGCCGTTCTGACCCAGCGTGGCTTGCAGGTGAAGGTGCCCACCTTCCAAGTTAGGATCAAGGATCTGCCAGTTTGACTGGGGGAGGCTGGCTCCTTCCTAGGTCACTTCTGCACCCGCATCATCCTTACTGGGGATATAGAGAGAGTGGCATCCAGATTAGACCCCCAAAAGTAGATCTGAATGAACAAGTAAAATTACTTCAAGTCCGCACACATGGTGCTTGGGGGATGCGAGGACAGCCAAGAACCCCTGCTCTGAGCTGGGTAAGAGAAGTGGCCAAGGGCAGACCTGACCCTCCTCTATGTCCAGCGAGTGCATTTTTCTGCTGATCTTGGTGGTGTTGCCCTTGATTTGGTGCAACACCGCTGGGAGCAGGGGCAGGCTGCTTGTCAGCAGCTGTCTGAAGAGGTAGGGTGGTTTAGATGGGATGGGCTGACAGGTGTCAACATGATGCAAAACTGGTGCTATTAACATGGCATAGAGTGCCTGCGAGTCTCTTCTTTTTCGATCACCAAGCAATTACCTTACGCATGGGAAGCCCGTTGCTTGTAGACGGTGTTGGTAGTGACTTCTCGTTTCACAGGAGGGCTCTGAGTATGTTCTTCATCCTATTCCTTGGCTTTTCCTCTGATTTCTATGTCTTGGAGGGCAAGGTATGCATGCCTGCGTGTGCCTGACCATGAATTTACCAGCAAAAGAAATAGAGCAAGGGCCAACCCAAATATTTAGTGCGATGGAGGTTTTGACCGAGTAAGGAGTGAATGAGAAGCACAGGCTAAGACCTCGGAAAACCGGATGTGCAGATTTTGATCTCCGTCTCAGTCCAGCGGGACTTCCCTAAATCCATCAAGATCATTGTCTGTGTCCAGGACAGTTTCTTCTCTGGGCTCCCAGGGAGTGACAGATTGAGATCTTCAGGGCAGGGCTCCACAGAGGGATGAGATCAGACTCGCTGAGCGCCTTCAGCTTCCCTTGGTTTCGTGGAAGCTGAAGGCATCCAGCACATCCCAGGAGGCAGTCCACGTGAGGTTGTGCCCTGTTTATGTTAGATTATGCTTTGAGCCTTCAAAGTTCAGTTCTGCTTTCCTTACACCGCTGCAAGCATGTTGAACGTGACAAGCCGTGGTCATTTTAATGTAGGACGGCTGTTAAGAAGTGTCCCAAGCGCTAGATGAGAGCTCACAAAATCAACGTGCCCCTTAAAAGATCGAATTCTGGTCTCGATTTCACCGAGGCACCAGCTACCCTGCGTGAACCCCACTATTTTTTCTGGGAATGCCCCGTTTTTTCTGCCGTCAGCGAGGCCAGAATTTGGCCTGGCCCCACCTACCCTCACTAACTCCAAAAAGCCCTTTCTGTTTGTTGACGACGGCTATGTTAGGGCAGCGACATCTCAATTCTCAAAACCTTGTGGTGCCTTTTCTTGTGGTGCTTACCCTTCGCAGGACTTCAGTCAAGGCAACCACTTGCATCTGACGGCGACGCCAGGACTTTTCCTCTGTATTAACGTGCCAGTGCAGTAACAGACTTTAATGTATACGTATATAAATATAGATAGATAGATAGATATATTGCTATACTTATAATGATATATATATATAATTGAGGTTCTGATGCTGCTGCAGGGGGAATGGACCATTCCTCTGCAGGATTATACACTGCTCGAGTGAAACCAACAGCTCAACGTCCTGTAAAGTGTTACAACCTTGGCAAGGAGCTTCTCTTTCCTGCAGTTGTTTTCCAGCTCCCTTCTCTCCCCTTGCCCTTCTCCTCCCTGCTCCCAGGATTGCACTCCTTGAAAGCTGCTGTTTTCCACCACAGCAATTTCTCCCCATAGCTTTCCCCACCGCCAGCGTATGCTGCAAGGCAACATCTTCCTCCTGTCACGGGATGGGGAGGTCTCCCCTTGCCGTGAAAGGAGGACGGTGGGGTTTGGTGGGGTGGTATCCTAGGGCAGCATCCTGGGGTGGCATCCCAGGGCAGCACCCCGAGGTGGCATCTGAGGGCAGCATCCTGAGGTGGCATCTCTGGGTGGCATCCCATGGCAGCATCCCAGGGTGGCATGCCATGGCAGCATCCCTGCCTTTTCTTTGCAGCAAGGCGATGCAATTGCTGGGTGGCAAGCGGCGTTATTCCCCTGCTAGCGAAACCAATCTGCTGGCCAGCTTCTCCATCTCAGCTTCCCCAGCGAGACAGCAACTTGGTGTATTCTTTTTTTCCTCTTCGGATGGGCAGTTTCCCGCGCTGCTCCGAGCGAGCCCGCGCTGGCGGGGAGGAGGGAAGCTGGCGAAGGCGGTTTGCATAGCTCCCGCGAGTAGTTCTGCCTGACTTCGGAAGGGGGGGGGACTTTATTTTTTGTCAAGGAACTGCTGGGTTGGGTCAATCGTCACCTTGTCGTTACCTTTGAAGTATTGCCGAAACTCTAGGTAGAGCAGATGTTGAGTGAAGGTATTTTCTATTAAAGGGAACAACACCAATAATACTGTAAAAGGTGCTAGAATCAAACCTCATTTTATATACTTTGGTTCTTAGAGAAAAAAAAATATATATAAAATTCACAGAATTCTTCCTGTGCAGCCTTACTGTAGATTGTTATAACCGACTCTTTATCCAAAAAACAAAAAAAAGGGAAAAGGTTAAAAAAGGACAAAAATGAAGCGATCCTGTATAAAGTGTAACAAATATGACTTTCCTATATAAATGTAAATGATCGGACGTATATTAAAATGCACTTGAGGCAGGCAGCAAGCTCGAAAAGCTTTTGAAGTATCCTTTTTAATGCACAACACCTGTCTTTTTTTCGTTTGGCTGGTGCAAGAGGGGATGTGCCAAGTTGCTTTTATTTCCTTTTAATTCTGTTTGTGATTTTTGGGACAAGGAAAGAGGGCTGGAAATAGGGCGGGAGGTTTAGCTAGCATGGAAACCTGGACTATTCATCTCGATTTTATTTTTGTTTTGTCGTTCGTTTATACCATTGGTGAGAGCGCTTGGACTCCCACTTCATTTCTCAAATGCTTTTGAAAGCTTTGTTGCCTGCCCCAGGTGCTGAGCATAACTCTTACCTCAAGAACGCTTACAAAAAAATTTAAAAAAAGTCAATTGTTTTTTCCCATCTCTGGAAAATTAAAGCAAACAAATGACAACAACAAAAAAAAAAAAGGGAAAAAAAAATTAAAAAAAAAAAAAAGAAAAAGCAAACAACCAGCAGTGAATGAAGGAATGAAAATTTAAAAAAAAAGAAGAAAGAAGTCAAAGCAGAGGTTTGGTGATCAAACCGAGCCATTCTGGTGCTTTCCCCCTTTTTGTGTTGCTAATGATCAAAATTACATGAGATGGGCTTAGACAAGTTTGTGGTCTTAGGATGTAGCAAAAAATGTATTTAAAAAGAATACAAATTTGCATGGAAAAAACTCTGATGGAACATGTAAAGAATGGCTGTTTCAGTGTCAGACGTTTAATGTTAGCATGTGTGTGTGCTGTATATACCTTTTCATGTGTGACATGTACAGTTGACTGAGGAAAAAAAAAACAAAAAAAACCTATGGAACCGAACAAAAAATAATAATCAAATGCTATTTTATCAGACGATGCACTTTTTCACCTTGATGAGAAGCCACTGTTCACAACTATGCAATCTTCCAGTTTCTCTCTCTATCTCCTCTCTCCAACCTCAAATTTCCCAACTATTTTCCATAACCTAAAACCGTTTTTTCTTTTGTACAAAGAAACACAAAAAGTTCCAAACTCTGGTTCAAGGTGAGAGTGCTACTGTGACTTTTCTCAAACAATAAGAGCTAACAAACAGATAAACAAAAGGGGTTTGGTTTGGTTTTGTTTTTAAGAAAAAGGAGGTTCGGACATGACCCTCTTTATGTTCTCTGAGATGTTTTCTACATGTGCCAGGCTTCTGTTGACTGTTTTTGGGTTTGGTTTCTCGATTCATTTTTCTCTCTCTTGAGTTATAGGATTGTTTATGTATTTGTTTGTTTCTTTCCTTGCGTACTTCTTTTCTTTTTCAAATTCTGGTTTTGTATTGTAGGTATTGGGGATGTGAAGAAGAAGGTGAAATTTGGCTTAACTCCAAGTGTTTCAGTACATATGTGTGCTGTATGTATATAGTTTTCTACATAGAAAATTTTACGCGCTTTTTAACGCACTTTACGACCTGTATGTACAAAGTTGTCTATATAGAAAATGTAGTGAGTGTTACCCGACCTTCAAAGAGGAGTGTTTTGATTAAGAGGAGTTAAAACGCTTGAGTATCTCACGCGCGCGTGTGTGTATTATATACTATATTATATATTATAGAAATATATAATACCATATGTCCATGTTAGGGTGTGTATAATATATACACACATCCAAACACATGACCATGCTCATCTACACCGTTAAAGTAGAGGGTTCATATTTCTTTAAGGTGTAATAAATAGCCTGACTTTACTGGGTAAACTTCTTCCCTGTCCTTAGACGCAAGGTAGAACGTTGTCCTCCCCTGTTATTCACAGCACGTACTCCTGGGAGGATTTAGCCTTTATTACCCTTCTTTCCCCACCCCAGTTTACCAGTGGGTGCTGGGGAGACAGAGTTGGTGAGGAAACAGGGTGGTCCAGTGATGAGCTCAGGAAACCACGAGATGTGGCTGCCATGTCCCCCCCCACCCCGCCCACCACTGACATACCATGCAACTTAGAGCGCATCACTCCCACTTCTCTGTGCCTGTCAAACTGGGGTTGCTGACGCTTACCAAGCCTTTAAGCACTTTGCACTCATGGTCCCTCTCTGCAAGTACTGCAGGGTCCCTCTTGATACCAGTGGGAGGTGATTCGGGCCAGTTTACGGTGAGATCTTCACCAACCTACCCCTTGTCCTTCATCTTTCTTCTGTTCAGGAAGCCCACTGCTCCCTCATGCTTTGACCTTCATCTCCTCCCCATTACATTATAATTGAGCGCCATTGTGCTTCTCCTTCCTTCCTTCCTTCCTTCCTTCCTTCCTTCCACTCAAGCCTTCCCCATCCTTGAAAGCCATGGCCCACCATGGTAACTCTCTTCAAATCCCTTTATCGGACTCTCAGCCTTGGCATCTCCAGGCACTAAAACAACTTGGCAAAGGGCAAACCCCTGGGTTGCTGCCATTAGCCGACTCTTGTCCTACATGCTACACGCAGACCTGATGGTTACTGGGGTTGCTGACGCCTTCCAACTTAGGATATTCTACATGATTCTATGGCCTCAAGTTTCTTGGGGTAGGGCAGATGAAACCCCATTTCTGACTCACTGGACATCTGATTTAGTGAAGCTCTTCCAGGTGACCAAGGGACAGCTAGGCTGGGTGTCATAAACATCTATGGATACAGAAAGGGTCCTCACTGAAGCCAGTAAAAGTAGGAAGGATGAGGGGAATGGATTTGTGGCACCTTTTCCATGTGTCAGTGGGAACTCAAGTGTCCACATCAGTCTGTGGCAGCACAGGGGCTCCTTTCATCCAGTCTTTTGTGCTTGAGTCCTTAAGAACTTGATGTCAGCCTTCCTACTGAACTTAAAGCCACATTTATCTGAAGACAACCTTAGTGGAAAAGTTAGGGGCAGTCAGTTGGTTGATCTGTAAATCCAGGTGGGCTCGGAAACCTCCTGTGAGTGCTTCATGTATCTCAGTTCTCTAGAAAGCAGCATTCATACCTAAATGATTTACTGCAGGACACATCACCCAGCCTTACATGTCACAGGTTATTTAATGGTATAATATGTAACACAGCTGTATTGCCTCAAGTGTCTACTTTGCTCTTCCTGCACAAACATGGGCTCTTCCATCTACCTACACTGGCAGGTTTTAGGCTCTGATTGTGGCTGGTGTTTGCAAGGAGCTATGGTTGTCCCTTGGATTTGCCATTAGGATGCTGGCATCTGTGGGATGCATTAATGGTTAATCCCACATGAAAGTCAAAGACAGTCTTCCCCCACCCCCATCCCGGCTCACTTTAAGGCAGAACACGTAATTTCCTTCCTGAAAATGTCGTGCTGAGAGGTGCCCACCTAAGGAGGCCAAGTGGAGTCATCCTCTGCCCTAGTTAGCAGTTTCTACTAAAGCCCTGAGGAAAAAAATGAAGATAGTTTTCTAATTGCTAGATTCAGTGAATGGAGGAGCCTAGAGGGCAAGTTTGACTCAATTCATAATCTTGCAGCAAAAATCTTTTAAGTTCATACACTCCAGTTTCTTAAAGGGAGTAACTTGCGAAGGCTTCTTCCTTCCATGACTCACCAAGAAAATCTATTAAGGGAAAGAAATATATGATATTTTTCCTCTCCAGGTTACAAAGCCCCTCCAAAGCAAACCAACCATCAGAGTTAAAATAAAAGCAGACCCGTGTTTCAGCTCAAAGTGGCTTTTTTTGTGACATGAAAAAGCAAATCTTCAAGAGAGTGTTTGGAAAACATCAGGAGAGGTTCATTTTGTGGACAAGTATCAAGCCACTTGCAGCTTTCAGACCCTAAGAATGAGCGTGGTTCTTGACACACACACCCTCCCCTGGTTGGGAATGTTTGTCCAAAATACTTTGCCTGCTGGGTCTATGAGCATGAGACCCAATCCTCTAATTTAGCCAGAAAAGCTGGATATCCAGAGAGTTATCCAGATCCCTTCCATAGTCAAGAGAGACAAGAAGATACCTCCAGGTAGGGATTCATCCCGGTTGGTTTCTAGTTTAGGCCTGTTATGTTTCCTTTAGCTGGCTACGTTTAGGTGAGTCGAATCCCATCAAACATGGACAGGGCTTACCACGCTTCCAAAACATTTCCCACCACGCCTTACCATGAGACTTGTCCTCTTTCTGCTCTGCCAGAGAACATTCAAAGTTATCTCCTTGAACGCAGCTCCATGCTTGCTCAGCAGCCCTTGCCAGAGTGGCACATCTACATCAGACATTCCCCTCCCAGGATGGAGCATATCAGGCTGCAATTCAGAGTGTGACCCACCCAAGAGAGGAAGAAATTTGATTTTCTGAAGTGATACAAACTTTCTGTGGCAGTCTTCGGTCACTCTAAAGGTTCACAAAAAACCCTCTTGAAAATTAATGCACAAGCAATAACCTTCTGTGTGTTTTCCTAAAGGATAAGGTCCTTCTTTGGCGAGGTGAAGAGCAACAAGTAAAATCTGAGCTACAACAGTGGCTGTGTAGTAGATTCATCCAGTGAGCAGGTAACAATCTCATTGGCTTCACCTCCTGCTCATTATTCTGGTCAGTTCTCCTCATTTTCTTTAATTCAGCCATGAGATTCTACATGACATGAGAATAAAGCTCAAATCGCTACTGTTTGCAGAACAGCTGGGGAACCATCCTCCTTCCAGGGCACCACTTCCTGCCTTTGCTAGAAGATTAGGAGATGCTTGAGCAGCAGCAAAGGGGCTGCCTAGTCCAGAGCTTCCAACTTGGTTTTGTCTGTGTTTCACATAAAGCACCTGAGAGCTCCTTACACCCCTGATAATATGTGGCTCCTGCATCCTGGGATATGATGGTGCCATGTCCTTCCTTTGCTGTGCATGCCACCTCATAGACGCAGGTGGTCCAACGGCCCAAAGAGTTTTACCAATCATCCTGATACTCAACCTTGTTGGAAAGGCTTTCCCCTGTCCAGCCTGGTTCCCCCCTGCTATAGTTAAATCCACTGCTTCTTGTCTTCATGTCTTTTCTGCCGTGGAAGTGCCAGGTACATATTGTCCTGGATTGACAGACGAAATTTAAAAGCCAGGAAACCCAAGGATATCCCAAATCCCTCCCAGGCTATTGTGATGAGAATTAACTGAAGAGCCCCAGTCATCCAGGTGCCTTAACAAGTCTCCTTGTGGGAGTGCAGACCAAGCAGCCAGATCCCACCAGGTACCAACACCGGTCATGCCAACGCCCGGTCACTTCAGTGGTACCGTCTTTCTTGCCACGTATCTGCTGTTGCCTGAAAAGAGCAACAGGATCCATCAAGGGGCTGCCCTTCTCCCGAAGTCTTGTTCCGTTGGCCATAGTCAACAAGTCCAAGCTGATATTCACAAGCACGCGTTGGTGAACGTAGCCTCAAGCGTTCCCAAGGTGTGTGCTGCTTCCTCGTGGCCATCGGCAAGGGAAGGGAAATGGCTTATCTTTGTTTTGCTTATGTCCAACCCCAGTAGATTCTCCTACTGTAGAGTCCTCCCTCTTTGTCCACCCTCATGCTCTACTAGTACCCCTAGAACACAGGCTATTTCTCAGAGCCGTTTTACCAACACTAAAAGTCACGCAAAATCAATGGAAAAATTTCCCTTGGAGATGACGAGCTTGTAGGAAACACTTCTGATTTACTTTTCCCTTTCCCCCGCCTCTTTCCAAATGGCATTATTTCTAAATGGGCTCTAATATCAATATCAGTGTTAGTAGGATCCATTGATGAAGCTGTGAATCAAAGCTCACTGCTGTGTTGGATATACATATGTTAACGACAGTTGCGTTAAGCCAAATTTAGCAGCTGGATTCTTCAACATCCCTTTGTTTTGTATCTACCTCACTATGATTTCTTTGATTTCTTGTGATTTAGTGTTGTATACAATGTCAGAGGTGATATGTAGATAAAAATATATATATATATATACAAATATATATTTTTTGCTTTGCAATAAAGCTCAAAGCTATAACACGAATATTCATAAAATGTCATAATCTTTATTGTAATGTTCCCTTCTTAGTTGTAAAATCCTGTCTGGATCCTATTTTCCTGTAGACTAGAATCTGTATTGTGTTCATGAGCGAATGATTTTTATTTCTGTTACTTTTCCATTGAAGTGATATTTTTTGAGATGTGTGATAGACACCAGAATTGTGAAACATGAATTGGTTTGCTTTTTTTCTTTTCCCCCAAATACAGCCTGTTTGTAACTGGAATCAAATAGCACAATTGAAGGAAAAAGCTTTGCAGTCCTGATCTTTCAAATTTGGTTCGTCTGACCTTAACACTGAATTTGGCAGGGGGTGGAGAGGGAGCAAAAAAAGGAGAGGCTATTAGGGCTGAGGAAGGAAAAATACATTCATCTGTTTCCATTTGAGCGAAGGAGGGATCCGTTCTTTGAAATAATTGAAATGTGGCACTTCCCTGAGCATGGGGACCACACTCATCGAAATTAACTTCAGCCGTTGAAAAGTTCTTTGTCTAATGGCAGTCACTGACCCAGACTCACTAACCCAGCTCCTTTCTAGGACAATTGGAGAGAGGCAAAAAGTTCCCTAGGACAATTCACCTCGTGCTGAGACATCTGTCTAAGGCATACGGGATGCATCTCCTACAGGATGGCCATCTCTCTCCAACTCTGTGGCTGGAACTGAGAAGATGAGCTCACATTGAACAACTTTATGGGCTAAAACCAAGTTCAAGGACTCCCATCATCAGTGCATAAATAGCATGGCAAGTGAAACCTGTCTCCATTTTTGGTCATGTGCATTCTTCTGAACCACAAGGTGCTCAGTCAATGGAAGTGGTGAGGAAGGTGGGAGCTCCTGGTAAAGCGAGCAGGGCTTTGCCTACTGCTTCTATGCTCATGTGGTGGAAAATGTCCTTGGACTCAGTGACTAGCCAGTAATACTGTACTAACCACCATCGAGCACGGAAATGCTGGCTCAGTCCTAGAGCATGGGGAGGAACGTCAAGGAGGACTGCTGAGGTGGATGGGACTTCCCATCTGTTTATTCCCAGTAAAGCCTTTCTGAGGCCCTTACAGCTTGATCCTGCTGCCAGGAATGTGAGAGGACAGAGCCCACCTCTGCCCAGCACAATCCTTCTTCAACACCCGTGCTGCTCCCAAAGGCTGGAATTAGAAAAAAAACATCGAGTCCCAAGTGCAGGGATTCTCTGCTTGATTAGAAAATATCTCCACGGATCTCATGCATTGACTTTACTGGGAGCAGAATGAGGGGAATCCTCTCCATTTCCTTTCCACCAGACTGTGAGGAAAGTAACATTTCCCCCCACTGCTTGGTCGAAGCAAACAATAAATTAGCGACCAGAAAGAACTGGACGCAAGTGGAGAATTACATATTTGTTTAAAGCAAGGAGAAAAAAATACTACAGAATTTAAATTCAGCTATTCCATCTGGGGAAAAAAAAAAAAAAAAAAGTAGGAAATGAGGAATTGAAACCCAAACATGAATAAATCTCAGTGGAGAAAATGCTCTTGGGTTTCACCTAAAGCATAAGACAGGACTGCAAAACACATATTTAGAGTTGGTTTCATGAGACCCCTTCTGCGTAGTCTTCGCTCAAAAATTGGCACAATTGTTCAGTACAAACAGCATTTTTTTTTCCTCATTCTGATCTGGTGTCTGTACAAATCTGGCTTGGTTTTTGGTTGGTTTTGATTATTTTTGTTGCCTGTTCCCAGCTATTTCTATTTTTATGGTGTAGTATTTTGTCTATATGGAATGAAATACAGATGTGTTCATGGAATTGTATAGCAGATGGAATTACAGGTTGGAGTTGATTTGAAAAGAAAAAAAATATCAAACAATGAGAAAAATATCTATATGAAAAGTATGCTTCCAAAGCGTGTGTTTGAATTTGGGCATTTTGTCATTCTACTGAGCTTTTTGAAAGGTTTATTTTGAAATAATGAGACTTTATGAAGGTTGAGGGGTTTGAGATACCGAAAAGCACAATTATTGTTAAACGGTTATAATTTCATTGAGGTTCCATTATGCTATTTCATTCTTTGCCTATCTGAACATTATAATGCCAAAATTTTGACATGAAATTTATAATCCTTTCTGTCTGCTCAATAATCATCTTGCATTAGGCAAAAGGGAGAGATGCAGCTGTTTCGCTTCTGCTCAGAGATCATGCAGAATTCCTGGCCTTATTCCTTCTTTATTTGCTTTAAAAATAGGGTTGAATTTTGTACTTGGTGGTTATTCTCTTCGAGACCTAGTGTGAAGTCAAAAAGGTCTCCTTTTAACGAAGTGACAAAGAGTCTATCTGATAAATAGAAGAGGCAGCCTGGGTTGTATCACATCTGCAGTGAAATGTGGTCTGTGAAGGTCTAGGTCATGCAAATTGCTTGTGGATCTGGTTTGGTCATGCTGATAAATGTTAACAAGGGGCCGGGTTCGTCCTTGTGGTGCTCTGCTGTAGGCATAGGTGCTGGATCAAGTCAAGGTCTGAAGTAGCGTTAACGGTGTCCTCAGATGTTCAGAGGGCTGGTGGGTTGTTCCATGAAATGGGAAAGTCCTAAGCATTTCTTTTTCATCTCTTTATCTGAAAAGAGCCTAGATTTTCTTCCTTTACCCTCACAAGTATGTCCACTGATGCTAACGCGGTGCCTTTTGTTCTGGTCATGGAAGCATTTTCTTGTGACATCTTCTTGTTGGTTTGCTACAGTGGTGGCATCATGATGATTTGCTGATGCTGACTTTGAGGTTTTATGTCCTTCTATAGCATCGGCTCTGCTTCACTGAGAAGCTCTGTGTTTCTCTTCCATCATGTGCAATAATTCTGTGCAGGAAGGAGTGGTTCTTCTAGCTTCATGCTCGCTGCTGTGCTATCTGCTCTTTTCCAAGTTGTAAGACTGTTCATTTCTATGAAGGTCTCATTTATTTTGGCAGCTATATCACGAGCAAAACCTTCCTCTTACTCCAACTCTGTAAATGTGGGAGAGTTTACCAGCTTCAGTGGAGCTGACTCAACATTTATCCTGGCGTAGAGCAGCAGGATGCTTTGGTGAGAAGGGTGTGCTATTTGAGTGGGAGTTGCCTCTCTGTTGACTGTTGTGTGACAGATGGGTTATAACAAGCAGATATAATAGCATTGGGAATGTCTTCTGCTGTCTCACTTACTAAAGAGAACATTTGAGTAAAGGATTGAGCAGATTCTGCCAGTGGACCCCTTACAGAAACCAAGACTCATCTGACTTGGATCAAGGGTCTCCTGAAATCCTTTAGGCAGCAGAGCATTGACAGAGGCTTTCACCTGTGGAACACTGTTTTATTTTCTTTCGGTTATCTCCTGAGTTTTGGAGGCACAGAGCCACAGCTGGCTCACTCACTGCTCAGGTCAAGTCAAGATGGTTGGCAACAGGTGAGGGAAATGTCCATGCTGCTAAGAAGCAGACTTGTGTCCAAGGTATGAAGATGAAACCATGGTTTGAGGGCTTCTGGATCCCTTAATGGCTGCATGGTTGAGCATCAGGATATGCCCAGGCTCATATGCTAAAGAGCAGACCAGTGCACCATCAGAAGATCCTACAAAAGGCAACAGATCTGAAAATATACAGAAAAAGTGCTGCAATTTTAGCCCATTGAAATCCTCCTCTGAAATACAGGCTCGCTTAGCAAAGTGGGCTAAGAACATAGTGCCTGAGGTGGCAACTCTGAAGCTTTACTTGCTATGGCCATTCTGCTGTTGGGAAAAGGTGGTTGTTTAGACAAGTGATGGATCATCTTAAACATGAGGAGAATTAGCCTGGAATCACCAAAGCGGTCATGCCATCCAGCCCACAGCCCTGCCTGATTGACTAGGTACACAAGGAGGAGGTGTGAGGCTGGTAGATGTTGAAAGGATGATCTTCCCCCTGCTCAGTGGGCCTGTCCCATCTCTGAGGCTGGCTCGAGACTCAAACATGCACCTTGAATTACTTTTCTCAAGTCATAATGGCATTAGCTGCGAGCACACTTACACTTGGTGCCAGTCCCTCTTTAGATCATTAGCTCAACACCGATGACATCATTTGGCAGTACATCTCTCACGGATCTGCCTGGGCACCACATGAGCCTTGTGCTGTCCAGCTAATTTCAGTCTTCAAGATGAATAACTGAACTGCCCAAGCTGGTGGACCTGCTTGGGCTCTCATCTCATGATCTAGTGTGCTCTTTATATAGCACAGAGATGCAGGATGAGGGGTTGAATAACATTTGGACGTGCTCTGAGGATGTAAAAGCTCTAGACTTTGTATTATCCCATTCACGCTGGGTTCCTTGTCTATGTCCACAGTCATAAATAGGCACTGCCAGGCAGTCATCAGCGTTTTTTCAATTGTAAGCAAGATCTTCGGCATCATTTTGGCTGGGACATCTAGAACTGACCCAAACAATCCTCTACTTGAGGATTTAGCAGGGGGTCTGGAGACAGCAGGCACTTTGGTTGTGGGCACCCTGTCTTGGAGGCTAAGGGAGACTGTCACAGTGAGAAAGAATTAGCCCTGGCAGGGTTTTGTTTATTATAGATATAGTCAACAGGAACCTTGCCAGCTGACGTGGCATGACAAGCTATGGTGTGATAGTCAAGAGGAGGTAAAGCTAGACTAGATCTGCAACCAAGTCCCTGCTTAGTAAGAGAGACAAGGTTTGAGGGATAGACCATATCTTTTACTAGAAATATATATTTTATTATTAAAATACCTCCCCCTTTAAACCATGCCTCCTGTACTACCTTAGACTATGCCAGCTACCAAAACATGACTAGGAAGTGTTTAGAAAAGTCTTGCAATGGATTTTGTCTCAGCATTGTCATTCTATAACAAACTTCTGCTTCTTCATCCTTATGGCCTCCACCCTGTTCCTGTCCCAGGGTACACACCAAAGCAAGAGACTTCAACTTTGCAAGGTGCTAAAGGTTTCTTATTAAGTCCAAAAATAACATCCCTGCTTTCTGTGGGAGCTGAGGGGATCAGTATGTTCCAGGAAGAGCCCAGAATTTTTTTTCTCCATGCCTTCCCTTTGTTACACTGCCAACAGAGCCTCAAGGACAGCATATGGCCTTCTTACACTTGCCTTTTTTTATATAAAAAAATAAAGACTCCACGGTGCTGCATGAGCTTTAGTGGTGCAAAATGTGCTGTAGTGGTGTAAAACAAGCAAGATATTTCTGCAGAATTCAGCAGCTTCGGAGCTGTCTGCATTTTCCCACAATAATTCCTTATTTTCCAGGCTAGGGGAATGATCTTTTCCCCCTCCGGGCCCAGACTGATTTAACACGCAACCCTTTGCCTTCTTCCCAAAATACTTCCTCAGGTCCAGTGCTCACTAGGAACTCAGCCTTGGGCTTTCTCAAACCTCATAGCCAAGAGCGCTGGAAGAATTTGCAGCAAGTGAGCCCTGGGGAGGTGCTCGGCATGGCAGCTTCAGATTGGGTTAAGAGTCCGCAGATTTGGTGAAGCAGGTGGCTGCACAACTCTCTGGATTTGCTCCCCCCGTCAGGTCCTGTATACAGTGCATCCGATGCTTTTGCATTATTACTTTCTTCTAGAAATAGGAAACTTTTTTTCTTGGAGAAAACAAATGCGTTGGCCTCTTCTTAGAGCTTGAGATAAGCAACCTTGACCCATATCTAGCCCGATACAGGTAATTCTGACAGCAGAGATCACCCGCAACACTTCGTTGGAGCAGCACAGTTCCTTTCTCAGGAAAAGAAGTGCCTGGTTTACACGGGGCAAAAAAGAGCTGAAATGAATCTGGTATTAAAAATCATTCCAGATGGCATCATTTTTAAAAATGGAGAATTTCAAGCTAATGCAGGAAAGAGAGGTTGGGGTCAATGAGGAATATGGATGAAGGCAGATAACATCAGTGCAGTTATCTCCGCGTTGCTGACGTACAACATCGCTACCCGGACGCAAACCTTTCAGTCGTGACTTGCCTTGCATCAAACAGTTTTGGCTGGAATTGCCACTGGAGATGTTCCTTGGAGCCTACTGTCGCTTCAGCCTTCATGATGGGAAGGGACATTGGATAAAAATTATTTGGATTTGCTTGTCCATCCAATAGCACGGCTGTTTCCAGCCTTCTTGCTTTGAGGTACATTTGATGTATCAGGCGATTGAAGGAACTGTTCTCTGCTCAATTCTTATTTGGTCTAGTCTGAGAAACTGTTTAAGCATTGATTAAAGTCTTGTTATTTTCATGTCCCATGGCTACATCTGTAGTTTATTTAGCTACTTGAGGAGCTCCAGAAGATAGGTCCTTTAAACTTGTAAGCTTTAGCAGGCCCCTGTGCAGTCAGACGTTCTTCCTCTAGGTTTGTCCAGGCTGTGTTATCATGGTAGGATCTTAGGCAGGCTGCTTTTGTAGGCACTAAGAACACTATGAGAACACTCTGCCATTTTAGTTCTTCAAAAATTTGTCTTAGCAGCAATAACATGAGCTTTTAGTACGTGGCGGCTTTTTTACTGTTCCTCGTTGAGGTTCCTTCTATCTGCATCACCATGACAATTAGTCATTCCTCTATACCTTCCATGGGCATGTATGAGGCAAGATACTGGTCAAAACCTTAAAACTTCAGAGATTCCTACTGGAGCTCTGTGGGAGACCTTTTCAGTTCTTGCTAAAGAACAAGGGGAAGTGTGTACATTTTTTAAAGCACTTTGTCAGGTGAATCATGTCCTAGAAATCTCTGCGTCTACCTTGACTTTAGAAGAAGTTCAAGATGCTAACTCAAATACAAGCATCAATCTCTGTTTGTTCAGATAATGAGGCTCCCAGTGTCTCAAGATCAAAATCAGTTTTTAAAGTGTACTCTGCAGGCTGCTTACCTGTCAAGGTGATCTTCTGTTTCTTACCCTCTTTATGGGTCTGGAAGGAAGAGAACTTCTCGTGTTCAACATTTTGAGTCAGATTAATGACATTACAATTTCTGTTTCTGCAAAATATCTCACCGGAACCTCAGTGCCTAGTTTACACCTTATTTATACAGTAGCACTTCCAAACAATCTAGTTTTCATCTTCTTCCCCAACTGAAGGTTTCAGCAGAGAAGCATCTCCTGCTGAAACTCTGGAGTTGCTTTCAGTCTTGGTCTTCTATCCAGACTTGGTCATGGCCAGTTTTGCTTAGCTTGTGAATTCAGATAAGCTTGCAGCACAAGAGCAACTTGCAAAGCCCCTCCAAAGGGGCACTGTAAGGTCCTTCAGCACCTCTTCCAGTTTTTTACTGCAACATATAAAAGCAATTCAAATGCTTGAACTGCAATTTCTGCTCCCTTACAATTGGAGAGGAAATCTTTCAGTGTACCCACCTCTCTTGCACAAAACGGACATCTTTTTTCTGACAGAACAAACGGCTTCATCCATTCTCATCTTCCCGAAAAGGTTGTGGTGGACTCCTGTCAAGGATCCAGTGCTGAGACATTCTCTGTGTTCCATAAAGCACAGATCTTGCAGAGTTCTTTGTGAACATCTTGCTGGAATCTGGGTGCTGCAAGCTGCTCCAGCAACCTGTGTCCTTGTATGACCCAATGGACAAGATGCGTTCATTTCCCAAAGCCACTGGCTAAGGCTACAGTCAAAGGCTGCGCGCAGGTGACCCAAGTGGGAAAACAAGCTACAGATGCATCTAGATGAGAGGAACTGCTCTGACAACTGCTGTGGAAAAGAAGCTGTGGCACCTTGGCATGAAATGAAGGAACAAAAAATTCAGGCAGCTGTTACTCCAAGATGGCTTGATAAGTTCAAGATGGAACAAGCCAGCATTGAAATGTGTCAGTACTTTGGAAAATGCAGAGCTCCACAAATTTTTAAGAGCTCGGACAGGATGAATATTTACTGGTGAGGTCCACTTTATCTGACTTAGATAACTAAAAGTTAACTCTCCAAACTCAAGCTAGTGCTGCTCAACTTTCTCTTTGATTCTTGGAGAGTAATACTCACGTCTCCTAGCAGAGATATCTAAAGTATGAGAGATGAATCAGTCTCTGGAAATGCCTATTCCTTTCCACTGACTACAACAGGAGGCAAGGGTGATTTTCTAGCACAACGTGGGGCTCACAGGCCATTTTCACCAGACATGCAGCAAATTCTTTTGTATAGGAATGAGGCAACAGTCCTGCTGTCCTTCTTCATGATTCGTCAGAGAAGTTCAAACATTAACATCCAGGGGGCAAAATCACTGTAGAAGGTAGAGGTCTTCATTGTTTCTTAGAATAACGAAGCCTACCCCTCTCAACTAGCCTCATAATCTCACATCCCAAAGCCTTATATAGTCTCATTTTAAGCAATTTGGCTTGCCAGATTTTGACCGCTTCTTTTCTAGCTTGGGAGCTTGTGCTTTAGCTATCTGAGTGTTTTCTGAGTAGGCAGTAGAGAAGTCTTCATGGACATCCTGACTTCCCAGCCTTTTTGGGTTAGGCTTGTGGTTCACTGTCATGTTGCTTAGAGTTTGGGAGGAGCGTTGCATTTCCTTACACAAGGATTTTTCTCGTTGTTGACTTCCTTTGTCTTTTAAATTGATTTTTTCTTTAGAATAATGATCATAGCTAAATAAATGCACCTAGCACATGCCTCTGTACTTCGACCGCTTTTCCACTGGCTCGTCAAGCCTTTGAGAAGAATGCCTCATTTAATGAAATCCAAGGGCAAAGGAACACTGTGATGAGACTGTGTCTAATCCGTGAACCTTTCCTCTTTAAAGGGTCAAGCTTCCTTCCCGACCAGGGATTGTGTCCAAGTTTTTTACTTCTCTATGAGCCAAATTGATAGGAGCTCCCCCAGTGCTAGGTAGACTGCACCAGCAAAGGCAGGCTTTTCTCAAAAAGAAGGCAGTTTTTAAAAAGAAGGTAACCAAGGTGCAGCGGCAGGTTTGCCATGTGGAGGAGCTCCTCAGGCCAAGATCGAGGTGAACTGCCAGAGAGGTGTGGGTTCCTACATGGAGGGGCTTTGCAATGAGGAGCAATGGTGGAGTTGGCTGCAGGAGTTAAGCCTGATGGGAGGATGTAGCGTTTGATAGAACTAACAGTGTGGTGGCTGGTACAACCAAGAGCATCCTGCTCTTGTGCTGGACTTGTGCTGTTTCTTACGTTTTCACAAGTGTTCAGAATAAAATCTGAAGGAAAGGCGAGATGGAGAGACTTTGAAACAACATTGTTCTGTCTCCCTTGAGCTCTTAATGTTCATCCAACCTCCTCTAGCCCTTGGATGGGACTTTCGTTAGCTGGAGATTGCAGATGCCATTTTCAAAATTCAAGGTTTTTTTCTTTTAGTACAAAATATTCCTTCTAAGTAATTCTGCAGCCTTTCCCACCTGAGTAGTGTATGTTTACTTACCTAGACATTTTGAGTGAGGAAAGAAGTTGAAAGAGGGATTAAACCCACTTAACTTTCACTCTCTGAAAGTTAAATTGCCTGGTCCAACCTCTTTGCGTCTGCTTCCTCTGTGATCAGTAGAAGGAGACAGGCATCTTTGGAGAGGAGTTAATCTCACACCACTTTTTTGGGGTCGAACTTTCAATAACTTGAACTCAGATGAAACTCGTCCTATTTACCTGAGTAAAGGCAAATTGAGAAGGTAGAAAATGCAGAGTCAAGCACTAAATAAATTCTTGAAATAGTCTTCAGGGGACAGGGACGTTTCTGCTGTAAGGCTGTATTTTAGGTGGTTATGAAGCCAGCTGGGTACCTTTTCTTGGAGCTGTGATTTAACCTGCAGCCTTAGACCTTTCTGACTACTTTCCAATTACTGTGTTTTCTTGCTTAGATAGAAGTCTAGTTGGTTATAAAGTCAAATCAATGTGCTTGACTGAATTTTCAAGTTACCATCATGCTGCTACGGTTGGAAAGCTTAACTCAGAGAAGTCAAAGCTGGTCGCAATAAGCCATCAAGTCATATGCGTGTGTCTAGGGCACGTGACAGGCTAGATAGATGCACAAAGGCAAGGAAGATGTTTCTTAGCAGTGTACCACGAGTGATGGAGAAGCAGCACGGTGGTGGATCCTCTCTGAGCACCGGGATGTTTTGCTGTAGAGACGAGCAGAAAGTTGTGGGGCCTCAGCTGCTCTCATCTAGCTCACAGAGACAGGGCAGTCAGTTGTGCTAAGGTAATTCTGGATTAAGTCCAGGAAACCAAGGGGTTGAATTCAGTTTTGCCTCAGCGATTTCCTTGGTGGGATATTCCTGCTTGCTTAGCTGTGAATTTGGCTTTTTAGGGTGAGCATCTTCCTGGAGGTAGTTCCACGCAGTGGGTTATTGCCAGGGCTGCAGCCATTTGCATCTCATCTCGATAACTTTTGGAAAAAAAAAGAGCCCCTTCCAAATACATCCGTGGCTTGGAGTCACAGGACTGGTATGGATGGATGACCCTTCTTTAGGGAACTTATCCACACAAAAAATCCATCACATATAATGCACAAACTCAAATCCCAGCTGTGGGAAGCTGAACACCAGTTTACCCGGCCAAAGACTGGTGAGAAGCAGCAGTTTGACCACACAAAATCATCCGTGAACTCCAGGAGCTCAGTGGGGTGGCAGAATGCCGTGACTCAAACACACGGTCGCGTCCCTCATTGAACGGTTTTTACATTTCTTTAAACATCGGGGTTTCGACAAGGCTTTCATGCTTTTTATTAAGGCAAAAGTACGTGCTTGTGAAATCGTGAAATCAATGTGTTATTTTGTATCTGTTTAAAAAAAAAAAAAAGAAAAATAATGTATTTAAAGCTAAAGAGCCGTTATTGTGCGGGGTTTTCTCTCAAACTGGTGCATACACTTTACATCAGGGACCTACTATACATAACAAAAACCAGTGGTACAGTTACTGTAAAACCAGATACACACCTTTTACTGTAATACTAACTTTAAAAACCTTGCACTGTAATGGTTACTATTAAAAAAAAAAAAAGACAAAAAAAAAAACCAAAACCCCAACCTCTTGTCAGAACTGATTTTGTATCTTTGATTATATCTGAAATTTTAGCATTTTTGTATACTTACCATGTCAACGAGAGCATCCTCCATGGTTATTTTCCGGGTTCTGTTCCCTTTCCGTCTCATCAAACCCATGCATTGCTCCACGTCGATGGGCAGGGTATGGCCATGGGAACCGAGTAGGTCAGAGCGGTGCGCCCGAACAAGCCGAGTAGAAGGAAAAAAGCAAAGACTCCCCCCCCCAAAACCATTTGGAAGGTTTCAGATCCCTTTCTGAGTCCCAGCTGTGACCAACAGAACCAGCGAGCAACCCCTGAGTCACTTCTTTATTCCGGTGTTGTTCTGGCCATGGTGGCTGTCCAGCTCCATCACACAGCAATGCATCGCGAGTAGGTAGGAAATCCAAACCAACGAGATATAACTTTGCAATCACTGAGTTTATTGATTTTTTTTTTTCTTTCCTTCCCCTTTTTAAGCGTTTTTTTTAAAATAAGATGTATTTGGAATCAGACAGCATGGTGTTGCAATTCTTTCTATTTTTAAATACTGATACATTCTGTGTGTAAAGTCTTGTTTCTTAGCTAAAAGAATCTTAAATGTGGAGCTGAGGTTTTGTTTTTTTTCCTTGTTGTAATGTGATCTGGGAATTATTTTGATATAATCCTTTAATTTGGTAGATTTCCCACACTTCCTCCCTCCTTCCTATCACCATTTCATATTTTTTACAAAACTGAAAAAAAAAAAATACAAACAAACAAAGGAACAAATAATCTTTTTTTCTCTCTTTAGGCTGTGTAATGTTGTGTTGTCCAGATTCTGTATAAAAATATGTATATGATGTATCTGATATTTGGCAGTGAACGGCTGCAACTTTAACCAATATAATTAACAAAGAAATGCATAATGTTGGTGTTTTAAAAAGTAAAAAAAAAAAAAACCTAGTTAAGATGTTCGTGTAAACTTGCATGGTTTAAAATGTACTTAGTGCATTGAGAAATGTTGTTAGGGTCCTAAGTGAAAGGCTGGTTTACTTTTTGATTCTAATGGTGATTGGTTCGTTGATGAGAATATCCCCTATACTGTATGTCTTAGTTTATTTAGCATATTTATTTATTTTTTTCTCAAGATCTAGCATAGTGTATCTATCTATATGTACTACTGTTCCTTAAAACCAGGTTGTGGAAAAAACTGCGTTTCGTCCGGCAGAAATGATGTTTTGCATCACGGCTGTGATTCAGTTGCGTTCCATTTAATTTGCTGTGAAGTCCAGGTTTGACTTTCCTTTGGGATCTCACTTGCCGGCGGAGAGATGCTGGAGGCCAGGCTGCGAGTGACACTGGGATAAGGAGGACCCGAGTGGCTTGCTCCAGTCGGACACCAGGACATCGGCGTCAGGCCTGGCAGTCTCTGACAACGGAGGTGTACGAGGGCAGGATTTGGTCCCTCCTTAACGAAGGAAGGCTGGGCTTTTCCTCTTGGCAGCATGTGTTTTATCAGGATCACAGCAGGCATCCCCTGGGGTTTCTCCCAGCTGTCTAATGGATGAATTTGGCTTTTAGTGGCAGCCATCCAACACTGCTGAAATAAGGGGGTCCCGGCAGCGGCGTGTGGGCGACCAGCCCTTGCCACCATGAGAGACATGATGAACCTTCAGCATTTGCAATAAGTACCGTGCTCCCTTCCAGAAGCACAAACCCACCGCGTTCAAGAGGACCTGGCTCTGTGCCCTGCAGAGCTGAGTCTGGCCGATGGATGCGATGAGAGCTAGGACCAAACGTCCAAGCGGCGACCACACGGGCAATGGTCACGGTTTATTTTCATATCTCCTGCCTCCATCATGTATCTTACCAGTTTTCTTCATGCTTTGCTTCTGTTGAACCACCAGAATGGGGACATCCCCAGGCCTCCAGCAGGAATCATGTGAACACCATCAAAAAGGCTTTAGTGACTATTAATGGCTCCAAGGATTGACCTCCCTGCACTGGTCAATGCAGACATGTTCTTGCCTCTTAATGCCTGAGAAATCTCCGGTGGCCTTTCCCAAAAAGAAAAGACAGAGCTAGACTTAGATACATAGAGCTATCCAATTTCTTCATGTTCTTCATCCCAGAGGGTCTCAAAGGGCTTTTCCAGCATAACACGATCTTACTCGTGCAGCCTGTGAAGTGGCAGAGCACTGTTACTGACCTGCAGCCACCTCTGGGGTGAACCTGCCCAACATCCGCCAGCTCACGGCAACTCTGTGCAACAGTCTAGAGCAAGAGGTGTGGATCGCACCTTTGGGGGAACTTAGCAAACGTAGGACATGCACAAATCCCAGCTAAGTCCACACTAGGAGCAGAGGGGACAGGTTGACTCATTTGATTTTCCTTTTCTGGGCAGTTCACCTCTTTCCTTCTGTCCTCACAAGACGTTGGGCATTGAGCTGTCCAAGTAACCTAAACTTTTCCAGTTTGCTTTATCAGCTTTTTCTTTCCTAAAAGCTTTTAAAATATTCTTTTCACACAGGGGAACAAGTCTGCACCTCCTCTGCTCCAGAAACAAAACAACTCCATCTCTCTCTTTCCTTGCCTCCCTTCTTTATACAAAGCTATCGGCCAACTAACGTCCAATCTTCTCTGATCTCCACTACTTCTTTTAAACCACGGTTGCACTCTGATTTTGATGCTCGATGCTCTAACTGGTTTTAATCCGGACAGAAATAAACAGCCTGACATTAGGCACTGGCAGGGATCCTTGCCTGGCATACAGATCTGTGCACTGTCCCGTGGCCAAATCGTACAGCTTGATGGATGCCGGCTTGTGGCCTTGATGCTGACTACAAAACCTGTGATTTGTTGCAGGATTGGCTGCATCTCTGAAAAGCTGCTCGTGGTGGTCATCTCCCCAGCTTGGTAAGCTTTATTCTTCCTTTGTTCCAGATCCAGAGTTTCTCCAGTAAAGCAATGGAAATGCCCAAACACTGGCTCTCTGGTGAAAGGAGGAGATCACCTGGTTGATGTTCCGTGGCGTGATGCTCAGTGGATCTTTCTCTTTAAGAGGGATTCAGTCAATCCCAAGTCCTAAGTCTTTATATAGAAAAGCTTCTGCCGAAATCAAGTTTTGCTTTCAAAGGCTGTGAGATCAGTTACTTCAGATCCCTCAAGGTTAATGTGTGGAGCATCCTCAGGTGGAGGACACCAGAATTAAATCCCTTGCAAGAGGCTTTCCTAATAGTCAAGATTTGCTTCTGCAAAGCTGGCCAAGATGTCTGGGAGAAGGAGCTGTGCCCTATTAGAAAAGAGCTTGTTGCTTGACAGATGGAAGTATGCTCAGGTAGTGTCACCTCATCCTTGGTCTGTCTTCCTCTTTGTGGCCCCATATACATCAAGAGAAAGCTGGCTTTTAGAGCAGCATCTTCCAGACAGTCAGTCTCTGATGGTTGGTCCTCCTCCCCTGTCTCAAGGCCAGCATCAAAATGTTTTCATTTGAGCAATTAATGATACATCTGATGTAAATTATCAGAGTCCTACAGAAATAGCTGGAGCTATTCTAACACACAGCAGCCAAGGGCACAGCACAACTCACCACCAGCTGCCAGAAGGATGTTCATCTTTCTACTTGCCTACCAAGCTTTGATTTGCTCAATGTGAGCATGTTCTGGGGTTAGATAAAAATCCACTTTCAAAAATATGACACTGGTTTACAAGCTGGGCACACTGCTTTGCTCACCCTCTAGCCTTACCCTCACTAGCAACCCATTAGAAGAATCTCTCTGTATAGTCAGACTTTCCCCTTCCTGCCCTTAAGAAGAACAAGTCCCATGACCAGCTTTAATTCCCATCCTTGAAACCAAATAAAATGAAATTAAAAGCCTCGAGCCCTCAACCCTGAAAATATTCAGCAAAGTCCAGGTGTGGCTGAGATTTTGCAGGCCAGAGCTGTGGATTTATGCAGGACTTTACATGACTGTTGTATTTCCAACGCAATAAAGACTAACCAACTTATTGTAGCAAACCTTGCGCCAGGTGCTATCTCCCAAAACCTTCTGCATGGGACAGCCTGCCCTGTGTTTTCTCTGCCTAGCAGCACTTTGCAGAATGTTGGAAGGGAAAATATCCCCTTTGCCTCTGTCCCAGCAGGGGGAGATCACAAATGGGGAAAATAATGTGGCTTTACATGTGTTTTTTCTTTCTCTCTTCCTTTTATTTTCCTTCCTTCCTGCCTTCCTTCCTTCAATCCTCCCTTCCTTCCTTCCTCCATCCCTTCCTCCCCTCCTTCTCTCCTTCCTCCCTTCCTCCCTTCCTTTCTTCCTCCCTTTCTCCCTTTCTTTCTTTCCTTCCCTCTTTCCTCTTTCTTTCTTTCTTTCCCTTTCTCTCCTTCTTTCTCTTTTCCCATGCTCTCTCTCCTCCCATTCACGTTCCTTTTACTCTTTCTCTCTCTTTTCTTCCTTGACTTTCTTTTCCTTTCTCTCTCCTTATTTCTTCTTATCTCTTTCTCCTTCTCTCAGTCTCTCCCTCTCTCCTTGTCTCCCTCCCTCCACCCCCATATTCTATTTCTTTATCTTTCTCCCTTTCTTTCTTTCCTTCTTTCTCTCCTTCTTGTGAGATGAGGAGGTAGAAAGTTCAATGGAAGCCACTGGATCTGCAAAAGCAAATCCCTTTGGTCTTTCCATCATAGTTTCAAAGCTCAGTTGAAGGTCTTCATGTAAAAAGCTCACAGATGTCCCTTTGGAGCTACCTCTTAGCTGTGTTTTCATTCGTGTCCCCCTCCTAACTCGGTTTCTTACATCTTCTGGATTATCTCTTTTATTAGTGTCATGCCCAGTGTCCTTTCTTGACTTTTAACAAGCTGAACCCTGGACTTCAACCAGGAAAATGAATGTGGAGACATTGTCTCAGGAGGTCATTGGTCACCTTCCAGCAGACAGCCACATGTCTTCTTCTTCAGAGAGGAAATGCTACTCAGACCAACAAACTGGCATCAAGGATCCCTGGATCCTCACCGTAGCTTTTCCTCACTCTTGCTCTCTACTTTGTCTATGCGTGCCTCAGTTTACCCACCCAGGTACGATAACACCTACCTCACAAGGGTGTTGTGAGGCTCTGTCACTGAGACCCTTGTCTGGAAGGTGGGCTAGAAATGCTCACCGTTTGTAGATTAGCTCATCAGCATTCCCTCTGCTAACTCTTTCTTGAGACCTCAGGGTTGGCAGAAGTCAACATAACAATGTTGAGTTTTATTCATTGCTTTCTGCTGATGCCAAGGTTTGGGGCATCTACACAGATTCCCCACAGGCAAGGCTGGATATGACATGTGGAGGAGATCACGTATGGGAAGCTCTGCTCTTATTCCTGAGGGAGCTGAAATTACAGACCCAATCATGAACAAAGGGATTTTTGCTCTACTTTCCCAAGCCTCCAACAACCACCTGATCCATCTTTTTGCCACCATGAAGACTCAGTCTTCGGACTGCAAAATCTCACTGGAGGATCATGCAAGGGCACGTTTTGGCGGCATATGAGATGGCAGTGCTTTCTGTGACGCACTCCAGGCTGTCCTGCAGCACCTCGGGAACATCCCGGGAAATGTTTGCTCATTGCTGTTTGAAAGGATGTGCAGGGAAAAGGAATTTTTAAGTCATTTCTCTGCTTGGCTGGGAGTTTAGCACCTTGATGCCCAGAGACAGATTCTCCTTGACCCATACACGCTTCAGTCAATGGATTCAGGCTCTAGCGGACAGGATTTATGACGTGATCCCAGCAACTGGAGGAGAGGAAGACCTCGTCACAATGGTAGCCTACCCCATAGTGAGCAAAGGGTGCTTGTTTATCCCAAGCTTCATCTTAGCCAGAATGACTGGTTAACAGAAGCAAAACCATTCTGTCCAAGTGCAGGAATTTCTGCTACTTCCTCCAAGAAAGTCAGTCATCTAAGGACCTCCATTGAGGTTGGGCTTTTGAAAGCTGCAATAAGGTTGGGTTAGGATACAAAATGGTTTAAAAAAAAGAAAAAGGAAAAAAAAAAGTGCAAATTATCATCTCTGAAGTGGAAAAGGAGCCCACAAAATACTTTTCTTGTGCACCGCATGAATTTGGTTAAGAGAAAACAGCAGGATGAATTGTCTCCTTTCACCCACACTGGTACATGGAAGTTCTTGGAGCAGCTTGGAGTGGGTCCTCCTCACTGGAAGGCAGCACTCTGAGAAATTCTGCTTCATTGGCCTTGAAAACTGAGTCACAAACTCAAAAACACAGAAGGGGAGAGCTTTAGCTAAGGTGAACCACATTTTCTGCCAGGTGAGTTGGATAGGAAAGAAGTGTCCGATCCCTTAAGAATTTTTATGAATTTGTTTTCCCAAACCCCATGGAAATCTCAAAGCTAACAGTAAACATATAAAAGAAAAAAAGGAAAATTATGCACAAAGCAGTTCTGGTATCTTGGAGGGAGGTTGTTTTGATCTTTCCCTGTTTGTTTTGTACCCTATCTTTTCTATAAATACAAGTTACCCTGCATTTGGAAATGAGAAGCTGTTCTGAAATGAAAAAAACTGAATGAAAATGTCCAGGAAGACACCCAAGGGCCTCGCATCACATCCTTCATTCCCCCATGGCCGTGGTATTTTTCAGCAGGAAATGGCTTGAATTTGGCATTTTCCAAGAAGTTTTAATTCTGATGCAGTGGTTTGTGCAGGGGGAGAGACAACAATTTATCCAAACAATGCCCTTCACATCTCATGACCCTTTAGCCCACATGTCCCAGCCTTACAGGGCTCTCTTTGCTGTGGGATTACCTTTGAGATGGGAGACCTGTGCCTGCAGCAACCTTCAGAGTATTGCAAACAGCCTGTGCTATGAGATCCTCCCTCGCAGGGTGGGAACAACCCAAGAGAAGGTAGTCACAGAATCATAGAATTGTGGAAGAATGGAGTTGGAAGGGACCTCTAGAGATCATCTCGTCCAACATCCCTGCTAAAGCAGGTGCACCTGCAGCAGGATCACATCCAGGTGGGTTCTGAAGTTCTCCAGAGAAGGAGACTCCACCAGTCCCAAGAAGAGTACCCAGAAAAGCACAGGCAGCACCACCTCAAGTCCTTTCCACCCTTCAACAGAGCCAGGATAAGGCTCTACTTCCTTTCTGAGGTGATAAAATCTCCTACTGCCTTACAAACAACCAAAGGAATTCCACTCTTCAGTCACTGCAGTTTAACTTGCTGGCAGCGATACAACCCACGGGGCCTGGGCCAGGTATTGAGAAGTTTTATCTAGAGGCTGGCAGGAGGATTCTCCTTAATACCATTTTTAATGTAACCATGAAACTCGAAAAGTTCCTGGAATAGTGAAATTTGGAAAAAGTCACCACTATCCAAGAGGCAAGTCCATGCTCTCACATCCTGCCCCAAGGATAGCAACCCTGTCCATTGCCCCAGAACGATAAGCACATGGTAGAGGTTAGAGGGACCATAACAGCCCACAGCTACGGCGACAAAGAAATAAGCACACAGTTGAGACTAAAGCACACGCCTGCTCCACGATCCTGATAAAAACCACTGCCTAGGAGTGAACTCCCCACCACCTCTTCTCAAAGGTCCCAAACCCACATTCGCACTCCCCGCTCCTCCCTTCCCGCTCTGCAATTTCTCGTCTAGACATCACCCCTCTCCCAGGCCAGGCTTACACCAATATGTTCTGCTTAGCACAGCTCTTGCCTTCACCACACATGAGAAAGAAGTCTCTGCAGAAGATCCCCATGGGCCAAGGGGTGGTTTTCCCAGGAGCACGAATACCCCTGGGAGCTGCAGGGGTGCCTGAAATGATCTTCAGGGTTGATCTTCAAGCCCACCTTAGGTGCGTGCTGGCAGATCTTTGCAGGAGAAGCTGGCCGACCAGCTGGCTTAGCCTGGCATAAAGCTGGTTTGATAGACCTGGCCGAAACGCCTAGAGCTTTGCATCAGATCTGGCCTTGGGCACTTGCCTCTTCCCTGTCCCATTTGTACGCTTTGATTTCTGAGCTGTTCTTTTGTTGTTGTTGGTTTTTTTTGCACTGTCAGGAATTTTTTAAACCGTGTTAATTGTCGTCAGCTGCATAATGTTTGTTAGGCCTCTCCACCAAGCTCTTTAAATGAACGTCAGTGGCTGTCTTCCCTTGGACAATAATGAATGTATATATCGTAAGTGCAGACTATACAGAAAAGTGGCTAAGTCAAGGATCAGAGGGTTTTGTAAAGCCTGTTTATTTTTTTAAATAAGTTTGAGCATTTATATTTTACCACCATTTACGTGGTTTTGGGGAACCCAGATTGTGTCAAGATCTCATGCCAAAACAAGCCAAAAGTTGTTTGATTTCAACCTTTTCTTCCATGAACCATATTTTCAATGATGCTTTGTCATTTTAAATGTTTTATTGAAACATGTACTGATGAAAAAAACAAAAAAAAAAAGAAACAAAATGTCATCTTGACAAAAGATTTATACATGAATCAGAAAGTATTTATTTCAATTTTGTACCTTTCCATTTTAATACATTATAATGTATTGACTCAACTGAGATAATATAAACAGTTCATTTTAATAACATGTTTGCAGTGTGCTGTGTCTTTTTATTCTTTTCTTTCTACTCCACGCTGGACGCAGAGCTTACGAAACCAAAAGCAGATCTGCAACATTTCAGATCCTGGCAATCCAGAGTTTCTGTGAAACCAGAGCAAGAGTGTGTCTTTAGCAGGATGCTCCAGGAAAACCAAATGGGCACTGGGTCAAATGACAGACTCATAGAATCACTTTGGTTGGAAAAGACCTTTAAGATCATCGAGTCCAACCATTAACTCAGCACTGCCAGGTCACCACTAGCCATGGCCCTCAGCACCACATCTCCATGGCTTTGAAACCCCTCCAGGGATGGGGACTCCACCACTGCCCTGGGCAGACTCTTCCAGTGCTCAACAGTCCTTTCAGGGAAGACGTTTTTTCTCATGTCCAACCTAAGTGTCCCGTGGCACAACTTGAGCCCGTTTCCTCTTCTCTTATTGCTTGTTCCTTGGGAGAAGTGACCGACCCCTACCCAGCTCCAACCTCCTTTCAGGGAGCTGTCAACAACGAGAAGGTCTCCCCTGAGCCTCCTTTGCTCCAGGCTCAACAACCTCAGGTCCCTCAGCCGCTCCTCACCACACTTGTGCTCTAGACCCCTCCCCAGCTTTGTTGCCCTTCTCTGTCCACACTCCAGCCCCTCAATGTCCTTCTTGGAGTGAAGGGCCCAAAGCTGACCCCAGGATTTGAGGTGTGGTAGCCTAAGAAAGCAGAAGACCTGGGGGCAAGGATGGTCCAGGCTTAGAGTGAAATACCATGCAGCTAGAAATCTGTCTGCTGCTTGTTCCAGGTGACATGACCTCCCTGTGGCATCCCCAGACAGGAGGTGGCACAGCCACACCATGTCCCCTGTGTGCACCGCTGCAAGGGATCAGTTTGCATCCTCTGGCAGTGGTGTAGTCCCTGCATTGAGGCTCCCAGGTGACCCTACTCACACAGGGACTGAGTGCCTCAGACCTGTCCTGTCCCTCCTCATCCCCACTCAATCTGTAAGTAAGGATTGACTGTGTCCTCCACCAGACCCCCAAATTCAACTTCTGTTCCTGATTTTCTTCATTCACTGCCTGTGTCATCTCCTGGTCCTCCACACCCTTGCCCAGGATGGTGCATAAACCCACCACACACACAGAGGGACACATCTCTATTGCTGCCAATGAGCTGTGTTTTGGCTTCTCTGCTCCAGTTTTCTGGCTTCAGTTGGTGCCTCCTGTTGAACTCCTCTCTCAACCTCCTGCTGAAGCCAAACACGTGCTTAGCCTAGTTACTGATAACTGACCCCTTCATCCATCACTTCATAGCGAAAGCCCAAGTATGAAGTGGGCTCTGCAAGCTGTCCTCCTTCAGACACAGGTCTATCATACAATGGTAACTCTTGCCTACAGGCACTGAGGACATGCCACTTGTGAGGAGAGAAACTTGCTCAGGAGGCTTCTGTATTCATGCTGGAGGTTGGTATTGTGGAGAGCAAAGCTGCTTGTGACCATGAGGTAAATGCTGACACCATCCTTAGGTCTAAGGCATCATCTGGCCAGGTCCATGCTACCGAACTCCTTCAGCCTCCAGAGCAAGGTGGTCACATCCAAACCACTTATTGGGAATGCTCTATTCTAACTCCTGAGCCAATTCCAAGGATTATCTGGGACATTTCCAGCTGACCTGGTCCAAAAGTTTACTCAGGAGTGTGCTCATAAATCTCTCCAGGACTCTGTATAGATATAACCAGTGAGGACCATCATGCCAATCTGTTGGACTCCAGAGCATGCTAACAACAAGGGAGGGTGGACACTCATTGCAGGCCCCCAGTGGGGTGTTGGTCTCCAGTGACAGCTTTTGGGAGCTAGCAGGAAAAGCAGATAATGTTCTCCATGACTGAAATTCATACCTGCTCCCTGCAGGAAACTGCTCTTCTCTTCACTCTGGAGAGGGATTTGGCAGCAATTTCTCCACACCCATATTCCAAAGCAGAATGAACACTCAGTACACACAGACTCCAGGAAGGTTCCTCACCACACTTGCCCAGGCCATTAAAACCAAAAATGCTTTGTGATACTGGTCTGTTGTTTAATACCTGACCCCTGGGAGGTGATGGGGAAAGTGGACTTCTTCTTATAGAGTGATGTCCCAAAACCTTGATGATTTTCTCCAGAGGGTATCAGCTTCATCTTAAGAAGGTCCCTATAATACAAAGACAGTAACTGATTCTGCCCAATCAGTCATTGTTTGCAGAAGACAGGACTCCAGAGCTAGCCCTACACAGCTGTGAGGGTCCTGCATTTCATTGTGTATCAAAGACTACATAGTAGGAAATGAGTTGTCTCATGCACAACTGTAGCTCAACCCAAATGTCCAGATGCTCTGGAGAGGATCTGAATTTCAGGACACTGCCAAACTTTGATTGGAAGGCAGGCCTGGGAGATACGGAATGGAAAAGGAAGGAGAAGGAGGCGGGAGGCTGTGGAACCTCAATGTTACACCTAAGGGACATCAGAGAAGAGAGCACATGGCTTGTTGAGTGGCATCTCGAAGAAAATCAGGTGAGCATGGACACTCACTGCAGATAGCTTCCTTTATTCTGACTCAATCTATCCTCATTGAGCTAAGTAATTCCTACAGCTCTGTGAACCAGTCAAGGACAGGAACTTTCTACGTGGCACCCACTCCTCCCCAAAGAACAGGGCAATTGCCAACTTGAAAGATGGCATGAGTTCAGGGGAGCCCTGGCATCACAGAATCATAGAATGGTTCTCCTAAGGACAGGCATGTAGGGAGAGCATTTCTTCTGCGGTGGATAGAATCATAGAATCATTTCAGTGGGAAAAGACCTTTAGGAACATCGAGTTCAACCATTAACCCAGCACTGCCCGGTCACGACTAAACCATGTCCCTCAGCACCACATCTGCATGGCTTTGAAAGCCCTCCAGGGATGGGGACTCCACCACTGCCTTGGGCAGCCTCTTCCAGGGTTTGACAACCCTTTGGGGGAAGGAATTTTTCCAAATATCCAGCCTAAACCTCCCCTGGTGCAACTTGAGGCCATTTCCTCTCATCCTATCACTTGTTACTTGGGAGAAGAGACCAACCCCAACCTGTTACTCAGTGCAACATATGGTGGCTGTTGTGGGGCATCTTCTTCTGCTTCCCACCAGGATGCAGATGGGATTTTCAGCACAGTAGAACATGTGTTGGGGCGGGCATTAATGACAAACTTCCACAGCGTTGCCTGAAGTTTATATGAAGACCTTTGCCTTTCTGACCACTGCACCCTGTACCTCATTTACAGTGGCCTCATCTGCTCTTTCAGGGGCAGAAAGACACTTCCAGTAGAAGGCAGATGGACCATTCCCTTCTTACACCAGGACTAGAGGAATGATGGCCTATGGGCTGCAGCATGGGGCTGTGGTGTGGGCTGGGAGCACCAAACCACTCTCTTAGGCTTGGATAATCAGCCCTCAGATGCAAAGAGAATCTCTTCTTACCTCTCCATGCTCTCAGCTCTCCAGATATGTCAGGAGCAATGAGATCCCTGTACTTTTCCACATACAGTGACAAGTCTGGCTCATGAGTGTTGGCAAAACACTTCAGCAATGTGGTCTTTGAGGCTGGGATGTGGAGGAGAATGGGAGGAAGAGGAGTAGGATGTAAGGAGGAGGCTGCAGAAATCTCAGGACAGTGGGAGAAGCTGCGAAGGGACCTAGAGGAAGAAAAAAACAGCCAGGACACCTTTGAGGGTGGGAAGGGAGGCAGAAATAAATGCTGAGGGAAGAATGCCAATGGATTTTAATTCACATCGGGGCGAGAGCAGAGCAGCAATCCTGGAAAGACCATCATTCACCTATCAGGGTGAGGAAATACAAGTGAAGAAATTGCTTCACACAGCAGTTATACCTTTCCCCTTAATGCCCATCCCAGGACACCCTTCTGACCAAACATGTTCCCTGTTGCCTTTCATCAATCTGCCAAGATCCCTTTTAACCCTTTCCTTAATACTTTTCCCTGGCCTGCTACTAACAACTTCTGGAGAGGACAACTTCAGCTCTGTCTGCAACCTGGCTGTTTTTTGTCCTCACCTGCCTGCAGAGCAGACTCCGACCATGTTATCGCACAAGGTAGGTAGCAGTTGCCTCCACCTACACCAGGTTTTCAACGTGAATGTTCTGGGATTTGCCCAGTCTTTGGTTCTGTAGGAAGGTTTAGAAGTAGATTCTTTCACAGGAGCTAAGGCACATGTGCCTATGGAACCATGGAGAGGGTCAGTGTGGCCATACCCAAACTACATGTTGGGACTGACTCCATGAATTGTGCTAACTCCTCAGTAGCACCTGCAGATGGTTTGGCTCAGTGCTAGTTGAAACCATTTCTAGAAACCAAGGCTAGCTGGTCTGGGTTGAAACCACGCAAATAAGACCAGAGTTACAGGGACCAGACACTAGAATCTTCATCTTCATGGAGAAGAGTACCAGGCCATGGAATCATTGTTTAATTGAAGATTGCTCTGTTTATACAATGCCTGGCACCAGAGCAGCTTAGAGATCTCCCTGGGATAAGATAAACAGTCTAGAAAACAAACCAGTAAAGAAAAAGTGAACAAATGGAGCATGAAAAGGAGCATGAGGTGAGACACCAGGAGAAACTTTCTCCTGCCTAGGGTAAGTCGACACAGGGTTGGGTGTCTGCATGGGAGCTGAGCATTCACAAGTGGAGATGAAGAAAGGGTTAGACAAGCTTCAGTAGGACTGACTTAGGTAGCATTGACGGTGTCCTGACTTCAGGCAGTGCCCGCTTTCTAAGTACCACTGGGAAGGTAGACACTATGCCAGGGTTTCTTAGAGGTGCACCTCAGTAGGTTAAACTGTTTTTTCCATCTCCTTGCCTACAACTTAACAAAACATCTGATCACATGGATTTTTCCTGTTTGTAAACCTCTCTCTCTCTCTGTAGAACAAGCTGGGACCTGAGAGCTGAGCTAAAGCAAAGATTTTCTTTCCAAGCAGAGCACTTTCCCAAGTGCTTCAGAGAACGTTAAGCAAACAATGATATTTACAAGCGCTATTAGTGTTGCTGAGGATTTGAATGCGTCCGTGCCACCATCCGTTCCCTGGCTCATTGACTCTATGATGAGTGAACAAATGAAAGCTCCAGTGCAGCTCCTCTTTTACAAGGAGGATGTGGAAATTGAAAACTTTGCAGTGTTCAAAACAGAAATGTCCTGAACATCCCAGGCTGGATGGGGCCTTGGGCAACCTGGTCAAGTAGGAGGAGACCCAGCCCATGGCAGGGGGTTTGGAACCAGATGATTTTTAAGGTCCTTTTCAACCCAAACCATTCTATGATGCCATGATTCTATGGTGTACTCTGTTTCCTGGCTGCTAAGGAAGCCACAAGAACATGAGATGGCTCAGTCATTTGTTTTGTTTGTTCTGTTGTAGCCCAGAGATGCTGTTGTATCCCAGCTTGTCACCCCACTGAGGAACACAGCATGGGCAGAGCATCTGCAGTTGGAGTGAATGGAGTCGTGGACCCAAGCAGCCAAACATGCTGTGAAAACCAACTGGTTTGATGTCTTTGGGCTCCACAAAAAGCACCATTAACCTGTATTCAGTAACATTTGAGAAGAAGAATGACCACATTATATCAAATTGAAGGGCCATCTAACCTAGCACATGGCCTGAGGCAGTGGCCAAAAGCTGATGTGCATGGGCATGTGTAAGATACAAGGCAAGTCTGGAGTGATCTTTCTAGTTTGCACATCAATGCTTTGGGTTGGAGAGGACCTTTAAAAGTCATCTGGTCCAACCCCCCCTGCAGTGAGTAGGGACATCTGCAACTACAGCAGGTTGCTCACAGCCCCAGCCAACCTCACCTGCAATGGTTCCAGGGATGGGGCATCGACCAACTCTCTGGGCAACCTGGGCAAGGCTCTCACCACTGGTGAGAAGAAATAAAAAATTTCTTCCTTCTCTCTAGTCTAACTCTCCCTCTTTTAGTTTCAAACCATCACCCCTTGTCCTGCTGCAACAGATCCTGCTAAAAGACTGTCCCCATCTTTCCAATAGGCCCTCTTCATGTCTTTAATGACTTCCTGAGCTGGAAGTAGCGGCTGGACCTTTGTGTTTAACCGCACCCTTCAGCAATGTGTCTGACCCTTTTTCAACCCCTATATCCTTCCTTCCACAGCATCCTGCGACAGTGAGTACCACAATGGAGCACAGAATCATTTCACAGAATCATGGAATTATTTAGGTTGGAAAAGACCTTTAAGATCATGGAGTCAAACCGTAAAAGCAGTTGTGATATGGGAGGAAAACGGGAGACTCCTGTGTTGGTGCTGCAAACAGAAAAGCTGGTAGGTTGACAAAGGTCTGGATTCAGGCAACTCCAGAGATATCTCAGCATAGGAATGATGAGGTTGGGTCTAACCTCCCCATGCAGGGAAGCACTTGGCTTATTCAGACTCACTTTGCCAAGAGCCCCTGGGTAGCTAAGCCTGAAGGTCCATTCCCACACTTAGGAGTACTCCCTCTGCAGAACAAGGCACTGTCACTTTGCTTTGGTTGATGGGTGCAACTCTGCAACTCACACTTCTCCTCTTCCCTCTGACTGGCTCAGCTTTGGCTGCAAACCTTGGGGACAATCCTGACATTGACAAATGATGGTATGGAGCCACCTGTCCCTCTTGCTGCACCAGAGGCAGCTCATGAGCCCTGCAGCTTCCGTGGTGCTCAGCTTGCTCATGATATAGCCCACCAGTAACATGCAAGGCCTGTAGCAAGATCAGCAGATGTCCGTGCATCACCAGCCCTACAGGACACTGGACCAAAACAAGACAACTACATCTCCACATTGGTTTGGGGAATAATTCCTGGCCTTTGTTGTCTCCTGAACTGTGCTCAAAAGATCAGTGCTGGTTGGTCTGGGTCAAAACCAGGCCAAGGTCCATGCTGACAATTGACCAGTGGGGACAACAGCTTCCCAGAACCTGAGCCCAGGTTAGTGTAGCAGCATGGTGCAGTTAGTAAGTCTATATGATGTAGCAGGACACATCCTACTCACACCCTCTGCCTTGGCCACTCTAGGGGGCCATCTTTGTGTGATCCAGGACTATGGTTATGGGCATGTTATTCAGCCATACCCATGAACTAGGTTTAAAACTAGAGTTGTCCCTGGTAATGTGGGTACGGCTATAACTTAAGCTTCATGGATGTCTCTTTAGCTGGCCTCATGGTTGCTTCTTTAAGAGATACCTCCTGTTGAAGACACACCTGGATTTCATGTACCAGGACAGGCTCTGAGCACTTCAAAGGCTGTTACTCTCACCTTCCCACCCTGTTTTCTCTGCATTTTCCATTCCTTGATGCTTGTCTTATCATGGCCTTCATGGGGGAATCCCATTCTTCCCATCTGTGGAAGAGGGAAGGGTGGGAAGATGGCCTGGCAGTGAATCACAGCGGTGCCCACCAGCCCAAGGCAGCTCCTGGCATTCCCCAGTCAGTGTCAGTGGTGAGATCACAGGACGCAGTTGCAAGTGTAGATGAGAGAAAGGAAAATCAATGTGTAATTAAAGAGCTAATGAGCCCGTGTTGGCTATTTTTAGTGCTCTTTTATTTTCCAGTGGTTGCTCAAACAGCCCCAAAATGACACTACTGGGTCAGCCTTGAAAGTGCAGCTACACTTTGAAAAGTGAGCAATGTCCTTGTGGGTTTCCCTCTTTATTTCTCTTCAAAAGCCCTAAATCTAATTTGCGGTGTTTACAAAGCTGAACCCTGCTGAGACTGTGAGCAATGCTGGTTCTGAAACCTTCAGAAGGAACCTCGATCCTGCCACAAGAACTTCCCAGACAACCCGGGCAAATGAATAAAAGGGGCTAGAAACTGGATGCATTAAAACAGTTTAAAAACCGTTGCAGATCTATTTGTTTGGGGTTTTTTTTTTCCACTGCCGACCCCTGTTTGCTGCTGCTGCATTTTGACTAGTCCTCAACATCTAATTCCTTGTGACTAATATATCAAACACGCTCTACTGGGCCTGGCATTTTCTCCTCCTGATGGAAAGCAATGAACTTTCCTTGCAACCATTTGCAAACTCGCAAGTATTTGATATCTGGGGCAGGAGCGCTTTTTTATTTCGGCAGTTTCATCCTGAATATTTTTCGTGGGCCCTGCTGAACTGAGCCACTGGTGTTGATTATGTGCTGCTCACCTAATTCTTCTCCTGCTTCCTGACCAGAGCAGTGAGTCCTGAATCTACCGAAGTATCACTTGCTTCTTATCTCATGTGTGTGGTAAATAACACTTGAACCTGGCTGGCAGCAAATGTCTTGGGCAAATTAAATTTGCTGCCGAGCTGCCTCTCGGAAAATGAACACAATGATGGTGGAAGAGAATTAATTTTGAAATCTGAATGAGCATCTGCAGGAAATCCTTTTTTTTTTTCCTTTCCCATCTTAGTTTGAACAAAGCAAGTGAGTGTTTCACAGGATTAAGTGGGACACTTTAATTTGTGGGAGAGTAAACTGCACTCCATGGAAGAGTAAATATCACAGAATGGGTTTTGTGGTTAAGACATTGCACTGAGGAAAGATGCGTTCTGAGAGGGCTTCCCAAATTGATTCATAAAGCAATAGACATGGAGAACTGGATGAACTGAAGGAACCTTTGGGAAGCCACTTAGCTCCTTTTCCCATTCTGTTCTGAGGACAGACAGTCCATCCCTGATAAGTGTGACCATCGAAAAAGACAATCCAATCACCCCTTAGCCAATCCCTGGTGTTCTGGTACCCTGCTTGTTCTCCAACATGCTAAATTATGTTGATTTCTGCTTTTCCAGGTGGCAGTGGACAAGGAGACCATTTGCTTGCCTTCATCCTTAGCAGCCTGCACTGGAGTTCCTGCATGCTTTTTATTTCTGGACCGAAGAAGTCCAGTTCCTCCACGCTCTTCCTCAGAATGACTTCTCTAATCATCTGGTTGAGTCCTTTCCTCTCCTCTCTGCTTCCTATCTGGTTCATCCTTTCCTCAAGTGCAGTGGTCAGATATGGGTGTGGTGTTATAGCTATGGCTTGTTCATCTCTGACACAGGGAGCAGTTATTCTCCTTCATCACAGCTAATGTGGTCCAGAAAGAAACTGGTCCTTTCACGATGAAGGTGGTGAAATACTGGCCCATGTTGCCCAAAGAGGTGGTTGATGCCCCCTCTCTGGAAGCATTCCAGGTGAGGTTGGATGGGGCTCTGAGCAACCTGATCTAGTTGAAGATGACCTTGCTTACTGCAGGGGGGTTTGGACTAGGTGATCTTTGAAAGTCCCTTCCAACCCAAAACATTCTGTGATTCTATGACTCTTTTGAACCAGTGTTTTACCACAGGTTCTCATTTCATTAGTTATTTTCTAGCTCTGCTCCTTCCTCCTTTTTTTATTTCTCCCCTGTGTCAGTACCTTCTGGTCATTTCCAGTTTCCCTACATGTGATATTTCAAAAGTTTAGGTCTTCTTCTGCTCCTTGCTATCTCATCTTTTTCAAGTTATTCCTCCACTCTGAAGTGATCGGTTGAGTTTTGATCCTGCCTTTCACACTGCCTGCAGCCCTTCTGTGCATGGTACATCAACAGATGGCCTGTCCCCCACCAGATTGTTCACAGAGTACCACTTAGACACATTGTGCACCCGTGCTATGGGGAAGCAGTCTGGAACCTAAATCTGCATGTGGGATGGTGCTGAAAGTCTTTTTAAAGACTGGTTTTTTCTCCCTAGGGATGCTCAACCTGGTCCTCTTTGAGTTGCAGATAGTCTGTGAAAAGGCCAAGAGCAAATCTCATTTGAGAGCTTTGTTGCATGATCAGCAGCGCGCTGAGGCTGTTGGGTTGTCCAAGTTCTTGGGTGTGGGAGGATGTCAGCTGCTAGGATCTGACACCTCCATGTTACCCTGGGACCTGGTCACATACCTGGGGCTTCAGCCTGGACCTGTCCCATCACTGGGGCAGGGAACCATGAGGAACTCCAGTTCTCTGCCCTCTGTGGATGACTCCCAAAGTTCCCCATACCCTCAGCGCTGAGGTGTGGACCATGCGTCTGTGGCCCTTGGCTAGATGAAAAATCTGGCTACATTAGTCACCAAAGCCAGCTTCCTGGTCAGAGACAAAAATCAGGTTGGTTTGTTGAGGATTGTTTCCAGTGACTCATGTAGGTGGTTTTTCATCACTCCGTTGTCCTCCAGTGGCCAAATATTGAACCAAACATGTAAGAACTTATGCAGTGCTTTCCCAGGGACTGGAGTCAAAGTAACTCATCTATGATTCCCTGACTCCACCACTGTCTTCTTTCTCCCACAATAATGATTACTAATTCAAAGACTGTTTCATGACATTTCTCAACATTTCCAGGCAGAGCTTTACCCAAGTTACAAACCTCTGAGCAGACACGTCAGCCTTGTCCTCCTACCCTCCAACCTGCACTGTTAAATTGCACTGAATATTCACTCAGGATTTGGGAGAAGACTTAAACAAGAAACATGTGAAACCTTCAGTCTCCTGACAATGTTTCTTAAGGGCTTGTTAACCATCTCATCTACATGAGAACTGGCCCAGGCTGGACCAAGGATGGGGACTCCACCACTGCCCTAGGCAGCCTCTTCCAGGGCTCAACAACCCTTTCAGGGATGAAATTGTTCCTCAAGGCCAATCTAAACCTCCCCTGGCACAACTTGAGCCCATTTCCTCTTCTCTTATTGCTTGTTCCTTGGAAGAAGAGACTGACCCCCACCTGGCTCCAACCTCCTTTCAGGGAGTTGTCAAGTGTGAGAAGGTCTCTCCTGAGCCTCCTTTTCTCCAGGCTCAACACCCCCAGGTCCCTCAGCCGCTCCTCACAAGACTTGTGCTCTAGACCCTTCCCCAGCTTTGATGCTCTTCTTTGGACACACTCCAGCCCCTCAATATCCAGCTGGGAGTGAGGGGCCAAAAACTGAACCTAGGACTCGAGGTGCGTCCTCACCAGTGCTCAGTCCAGGAGGACAATCCCTGCCCTTGACCTGCTGGCTACACTAGCGCTCATACAAAGACCCTGTCTCCCCTCATCTCTTCTAAAACAACCTGCCAAAGGCTGTTCCCAAGCCCTGAACTTATGTTCATGTCCTTGGGATCCTCATCTTCACCCCATCCATGGCTTGCCCTTGAGGTCTGCTTGCTCAAACTCTTTGGCTTCCTGACCTTCTTTAGACATTTGGGACTCTGGTGTCTGGCCTCACCTTGCCATGACTGCAGCTCAGAGCAGTGCTTTCAACCCACATTCTGTACAGCCCAGCCAGGAAATCTGATCACCAAAATACATGTCATAACAAAAAAACCCACCCATTTTCTACCCAATGATGTGAGTCTAATCTCTCAGTAGCATCCAATTCTTTCACACTCCTCTACATTTTAAAATATAATGATGAGGGGACTGGAGCATCTCTCTTATGAGGAAAGGCTGAGAGCCCTGGGGCTGTTGAGCTGGAGAAGAGAAGACTCAGAGGGGATCTGAACAATGTTTCTCAAGATCTAAAGGGTCAAGAGGATGGGGCCAGACTCTTGTCAGTGGTGCCCAGTCACAGGACAAGGGGCAACGGGCACCAACTGGAACCCTGCAGGTTCCATCTGAGCAGGAGGAGAAACTTCTTTGCAGTGAGGGTGGAAGAGCCTGGCCCAGGCTGCCCAGAGAGGTTGTGGAGTCTCCTTCTCTGGAGAGATTCCAAACCCACCAGAACATGATTCTGGACAGCCTGCTCTGAGTGATCCTGCTGGAGCCAGGGGGTTGGACGAGATGATCTCCAGAGGTCCCTTCCAACCCCTACCATGCTGGGATTTTGTGGTAACTCCAAAAGAAACGCAAGTTGCGAGCACCTTGACTCTCACTTTATGTCCATGCCTCAATTTTCCTCTCTACAAACCATTGCTGGTCTTTCATCTGCTCCCTACCTCCTTTCTCTGTTTAGGTAACAAACTGCTTACAACAGGACCTCAGTCTCACATCCCATAAAGCCCAGGCTGATGAAAGAACACCACCACTAGTAATAATAGCAACGCCACACTGTGCTGCTTATGGACTAGAAGGAAAATTATCTGGATTTCTGTCTGCTGCCTCTTTTGCCCATGCTCCCTCTAGCATTCCCTGCCAGGCACCGCCACCGAAATCTTTGCTGGCAGCATTTCTAGGAACATCAACCTCTTTCCTTGAGCCTGTTTCTTCTCCTCGCCTGCCCCAGTAGCTGTTCTTTGAACCCCTCATCTCCTGGCTGTGGGCACTCGTTCTGACATCTTTTGCTCCATGGGTCAGACGTTGTTAATCTCTTGCTCCCTGCCTGGCGCTTGATGGGCGTCTTCTCTGCTCAGCTAATACAGCTTTATAGAGGAGCTCACCTCTAATCCACGTGTTCTTTCGAATCATTGTCCTAAATCAAACCTGTCTTTTTGTTTTAAGGTTGCAGTGCTTTCCCAGGGACTGGAGTCTCCATCACACCTCTCTCAGGACTCGCACAATAAGCATTTTTAGTCTGGCTTCAGGCCATTTATAACACAACAGAGGTTGATTTGCCTCACAATGACCTGTTGCACAGCCAGGACTCACATCTTATTCCTTTGCTTGCTTTTCTCCTCCTCTTCTCTTTTCTTTCTCTGGCCACCTCTCCTCTCTCTCCCTGCATCTCCCTTGTTGATGGGACATTTGAATGGGGCACAGAGAGAAATGGGTGTTTTGACTGGTGCTGTTTCTTCTCCATTTGAACTTCAGGCAATGCATTCAGATCTAGACATCCCTTGCAGGCATCTCATGTTAGGTGACCTGATCCCCACCTGAGATTGCCATCAACTACAAGGGGTTTATAACATCTTCATGGATCATAGAATCATGGAATGGTTTGGGTTGGAAGGGAACTTAAAGATCACCCTGCCATGGCTGGGACACCTCCCACTAGACCAGGTTGCTCAAAGCCCTGTCCAACCTGGTCTTGAACACGTCCAGTGATGGAGGATACCTCCAGGACACTGAACAAGTCCAACTCTCTCAGCCTGGTCTCCCAGCAGAGGACTTCCAGCCCTCCCATCATTGCTGGGGCCTCCTCTGGCCCCGTTCCACCAGGTCCATGTCTCTGCTGTGCTGAGGACTCCAGAGCTGCCCCAGCACTGCAGGGGGGTCTCCCCAGAGTGGAGCAGAGGGACAGAATCTCCTCCCCTCTCAACCTGGCCACACTGCTTTGGATGCATCCCAGGATGCAATTGCCCTTCTGGCCTGTGAGTGCACATTGTCAGGTCATGTTGAGCTTCTCCTCAATGAGCGCCCCCAAGTCCTTCTCCGCAAGGCTGCTCTCAATCCACTCGTCACCCAGCATGTATTTGTGCCTGGGATTGCTGCAACCCATGTGCAGGTCCTTGCTCTTGGTCTTGTTGAACTTCATGAAGTTCACACATCTGAAGCCTGCCAAGGTTTTTCTGGATGTCATCCCTTCCCTCCAGAGTGTTGACCTCACCCATGGTCCCTTACTGGGATCCTACTCCAGTGTCTTCAGGTAGCAAGAGACTGGTGCAGACCTCTCTGTGGCATTTGCCCATCATTGTCTGCCTGTCTGTGGGACACCGGAGCTGCCTGTTAGCTGGGAAACATAACTCTCCTCCACAGGTCTCCCTGGGTGGAACAGTACCTGCAAGGTGGGTATCAGGCTCAGATGCGCCTGCAACCCTCCTCCGATTCCTCTGTATTGTTGGCTCTGTTCATCCCAGCTGGATCTTTCCCTAAGACCCAGACATTTCAACCGGTGAGCAGCATCAAAGGAATTCCCCAAAGCCTGTGGGGACTTTGGAGCTGACACTGACAGCACAGCACCGGCTGCAGCCACTGTGCAATCGATAGCGATGTGCCAGGAGGAAAATACCCTGCTCAAAATCTCTGAGCCCTACATGATCTCTGCAGTGCTGGCTGTTGGGAAACACCTCTTTTCAAGAGAAACCCTTGGGAGGAATCGCTGGAGAACTCTGAGAGGAATGCCCACCAGGCATCTTTATCACTTTGTGTCTCAGAGAAGAGCTACATTTCAACCACTCCGAGCACACTGGAAGTAGGATTTCAGGCTCTGTTTTACAGGGATATAACCACCCATATCAATTGTCCTCTCGCTTGGAAGAAAATATAAATACAAACATACACACATAATTTTTTCTTTCCTGTGACACCAGCTTTTACTCAGGTACATGATTATGAAAGAAAATGACTGCCCCTGGAAGGAACCTTCCCCTTTTGTGTGTGTCTCCTCATTTCACTGCCCCGCTGCAGATTCATGTACTTAAATGTTTTTAGGATCAGCCCCCGTGCAGATTCCTGCTTTTAGGATCAGCACTTTAAAGTACTACTTTGCAAGAACCGTGTCTACATCTGTGTGGAATAATTTGGACCTTGACCTCAATCCTACTATTCAGCCAATGCAGTCAGCAATAATTACAGCAGGTACGATCTCACTCGCGTGTTGAGCTGTGATTCTCTGCAAGCAGGGGAGAAAGGCAGCTTGGGAAGTAGAAGTGCTCCGATGCAGCCAAATATTAAGTTTCAAAACCAAACAAGAAACAAATCTCATCCTCAAGGCATTCTTTAACAGAAATTAGTTCCCATCTCCCACCTTCGGTGATGTCTTCATAGCACAGCGAAGCTGCCTAAACGTGGGCAATGCTGCTGCCTATTGGAGCCATCAAATATTACACTCAGATCTCAGCTAGGAGACTTGCACCTCTCCAGAATCAAAAACGGAAGCAGAGTTTGGCTCGCGTGAAAAGTCTCGTGCAAGTGAGTGACCATTCAAACACTTAATACGTGGATGACACCATGTTGATGTAATACAGGCCTCATAGAATCATAGAATTGTTTTGCTTGGAAAAGGCCTTTGAGTCACTGAACCCAACCGTTAACCCAGCTCTGCCAGGTCACCACTAAACCGTGGCCTTCAGATCCACATCTACACCGCTTTGAAACCCCACTGCCCTGGGCAGCCTGGGCCAGGCCTTGACAACCCTTTTGGAGAAGAAATTTGTCCTCATGTCCAACCTCAACCTCCCCTGGTGCAACTTGAGGCCATTTCCTCTTGTCCTATCATGTGCTCCTTGGGAGAAGAGACCGACCCCCACCTGGCTCCAACCTTCTTTCAGATAGTTGTAGAGAGCAAGAAGGTCTCTACAGCCTCTGAGGGATAATTCACAGAAATGGCCGTTACTGCTAGGATGAGTTTCCTTTGTTCAGGAAACACAGGTAGAAGGATGTCAGAGGGGCGGGATACAGCACCTTATATTTCAGATCCAGACAACACCACAGAGTGGCCACTGCTGAGAATCCCTGGGAGGAGATGAAAGGGGAGAAGGGTCCTGGTGTGTGACCTGTGAGCACTAGAAAGCAGATGGAGGGTCAGATCTACTAGAACCACAGAACTGGCGGTGGCACGAGAGTTTATTTGGCCTGTCCTCCCTTAGGAAGAGAGCAGGACTGATGGGATTCAACTAGAGCTATCCAGAGAACCAGCTGGGTAGCTCAACTCCCTCTGGGTTAGAAGAAAGATGGGCACCAGGAATTCAAGTTACAGGCCTGCTTTAGATGCAATTAAGGAAGGTGAGGTGGGCCCTGTCCTAGACTGTCCAAGCAGGTCTCTGCTGTCTTTGAATTTCATTAGGACACGAAAAAAGAAAAAGGAAAGAAGGCTCCTCTAGGGTTGACTCTGATCTCCAGGCATTTCCTCCTGGAGGAAAACATTAAGTGAAAGTTTGAAAGCTTTCACTTCACCTGGGTTATAGAATCACAGAACCACAGAATGGTTTGGGTTGGAAGGGACCTTTCAAGGTCATCTAGTCCAACCCCCCTGCAGGAGGACAGATGTCCCTGAGCAGGGACATCTGCAACTAGTGCAGGTTGCTCAGAGCCCCATCCCACCTCACCTGGAATGTTTCCAGGGGTGGGGCATCAACCACCTCTCTGGGCAACTTGGGCCAGTGCTTCAGCACTTTCAGTTAAACAATTTCTTCCTTCTCTCTAGTCTAAATTTCCCTCTTTCAGTTTAAAACCACCACCTCTTGTCCTGACACAACAGGCCCTGCTCAAAAGTCTGTCCTCATCTTTCTGATAGACACCCTTTAAGTACTGAAAGACTCCTTCCAGTATTGAAGTTACTTCCAGGTGCAATTGACAGTTCCTCTTCCTAAGGCAGAAGAGCAGAGGAGCCCCAAAAGATTGAGAGATTTCAGGTAGACCTCAGTAAGCTCAGAGAATCACCAGGCAGTCTCTTAGAAGTCTGGTTTATGAATTAAAGACAGTTACTCGCTAACCTAACACTAAAAAGCGCATTGGTGCATAACACCCAGCTGCAAGCCAGGACATCAGGAGATGCAGGGCCACCAACCATCCACACTCAAAGGACTAGACACAATCAAGTGGCTGACACAATTAACGAAGGAGGGAAAGGATCGCTCTCCCAGGGAGGGAAGGATTGCAAAGTATTTATCTGATGTCATGTCAGTCAAGCTTGATGAGCGTGACCTGAAAGTACACAGAGAACTGGCAACAAAACTCTGGTGAAACACACTATGAGAATTTTGGAGTGTGGGCTTAGAAGGCTACCAAAGGACCACCTTGATGTTCTCCTTTAAAGCAGGAAGTGGGGCAGCCAGTTTAATAGGAACCAGATATAAACTATTAAAATAAAATCAACCAGCTATTTGTAAGTTTATAGATATGCCAAGAACAAGCTGCATTGTATTAACCTGGCTTTGGTGACTGACAGGATGGGTCCTACAGAGGAAAAGAGCCGGTGATAATTTCTGTTTCCTGTGTCTACAAAGTCCTTAGAAACTAGGGAAGTGTAATCTAAATGCAAATAGGGGAATGCAATCTAAATCAAAACGCACAGAGCAAAGTGGTTTGAAAAGCTGGTTTTGGGGAGCTGTAACCCAGTTGTCATCTAAATGGAAGGACAGATGAAGAAAGCAGTGGGTGATCTGTTCTGATCCTGGTAGGACTCAACACTCATTAGAATTACAGATTTTTTCTGGCTGGAAGAGACCTCCAAGATCATCGAGTCCAGCCATTAATCCAGCATTTGCCAAGCCCACCACTAAACCATGTCCCTCAGGACCACATCTCCACGGCTTTTAAATCCCTCCAGGATGGGACTCCACCACTGCCCTGGACAGCCTGGGACAGGCCTTGACAACCCTTTCAGTGAAGAAATTGTTCCTTGTGTCCAACCTAAACTTTGTCTTACACAACTTGAGGCCTTTTCCTTTTATGCTATCCCTTGTTCCTTGGGAGAACAGACCGACCCCCACCTCGCTCCAACCTTCTTCCAGGGAGTTGTTGAGAGCAAGAAGGTTCCCGCTGAGCCTCGTTTCTCAGGCTCAACAACCCCAGATCCCCCAGCTGCTCCTCACAACACTTGCGCTCTAGACCCTTCCCCAGCTTTGTTGCCCTTCTCTGGATACACTTCAGCACCTCAATATCCTTCTTGGAGAAAGGGACCCAAAGCTGACCCCAGGATTTGAGGTATGGTAGCCTAAAAGAGCAGAAGACCTGGGGGTAAGGATGGTCCAGGATGAACCCAGTATTCAAGGGGTGGCCTCCCAAGTGCCTAGCCGAGGGAGACAATCCGTGCTGTGGTTCTGCTGACCACACTACTGCTGAAACTGAAGCCACAATGCTGGTGGCCTTCTTGGCCACCTGGGCACAAGCTGGCTCATCTTCAGCCAGCTGTCGACCAACACTTCTGGGTCCTTTTCCTCCCAGCACTTTCCAGCCACTCTTCCCCCAGCTTGGAGCACTGCAGGGGGTTGTTGTGACCCAAGGGCAGGACCCAGCCCTTGGCCTTGTTGAACCTCATCCCACTGGCCTTGAACCATCGATCCAGCCTGTCCAGGTCCCTCTGTAGAGCCTCCCCGACCCCCAAGTAGATCAATACTCCTGCCTAACGGATAATCATCAATAATGAACTGACTTAAGCGATAGAGTACTCTTACAACAGTTGCAGGTGTGTCCAAGCTGGGAAAGAGACAGCAGAGCCACCAAAGGTCTGCAATTCCAAACAGATCAATGAAATGGAAAGACAGAAGTAAGTATTGATTCTATAAAAGCAAAGACAGGATTAACGCACTCCACGAACACAGGATACAAACCCCCTACGTAGCACTTCTCTGGAAGAGAAAAAATAATACACTTAGATGCAAAATGTAGCCAGAGGGGAGAGAGAGGAAGGAGCCTACAGCTCCAGAGAATTGCTTTGAAAAATGCAGCAGCATCACGTGTTGTGTTTTGGGTGCTGTGCTTCAAATAATACAAAAAACAACTGAAGAGTGGCTAAAAAGCCAGAAAACAGGAAAAAACAAGGGTTCAAAAACGTGATCTGCAAGAATATATTATCAAAAAGCAGTGGTGTGATTCAGCAAGTTAACATCAAGGAGGGGTTGCAGTCAGTCTCCAAATATGGAACATTTGTTGCAGAAAAGCAAAAATATTTTTTTCCACATACAAGGTAGGTAAGACATGAAGCACTGAGATAGTATTATAATAAAGAAGGTCTGGGTTCATCACAGTCTTTAAATACCTCAAAAAGGGGAATAAAGATGTAATTTGACTGGGAAGGCTTCAAGCTGTTACGGTTAAACACCTTTGACAGGTTGTATACCAAGAGCTGTCCTGAGATACGACCATGACAAGTTCGGCTTTATTACAAGAGGATAAGCAGAGCACAAGACATGTGAGGTCCCCCCAGTGCCCACCACTCTTCCTTCCCACAAGGGGAACAGATTTGGGTAAATTCAGAGACATTCATCCCACCTCCAAGGACTTAAGAATGCCCATGCCCCATTATTTTTAACCGCACACCCCTGGTGTGTGGAAAAGCTGGACATGAGCCAGCAACAGGCACTTGTGGCCCAGAAGCCAATGTCCTCCTGGGCTGCATCCCCAGCAGCGTGGGCAGCAGGGCAGGGAGGGGATCCTGCCCCTCTGCTGCACTCTGGGAGACCCCCCTGCAGTGCTGGGGCAGCTCTGGAGTCCTCAGCACAGCAGAGACATGGAGCTGGTGGAGCGGGGCCAGAGGAGGCCCCAGCAATGATGGGAGGGCTGGAAGCCCTCTGCTGGGAGGCCAGGCTGGGAGAGCTGGGGTTCTTCAGCCTGGAGAAGAGGAGGCTCCAAGGAGACTTTCTTGCAGCCTTCCAGTATCTAAAGGAGGCCTGTAAGAGAAGCGGGGAGAGTTTTTAGCAGGGCCTGTTGGGACCGGACAAGGGGTGATGGTTTTAAACTAAAAGAGGGGAGATTTAGATTAGATAGGAGAAAGAAATGTTTTATGCTGAGGGTGGTGAGCCCCTGTCCGAGGTTGCCCAGAGAGGTGGTCGCTGCCCCATCCCTGGAAGGATTCCAGGTGAGGTTGGCCGGGCTCTGAGCAACCTGCTCTAGTTGCAGATGTCCCTGCTCCCTGCAGGGGGGTTGGACTAGATGAGCTTTGAAGGTAGCGGCTGCAGTAGCAGCTTTAGGAACGACTGTAACATCTCCGGGACAGCCCCGAGCGCCTGGAGAAGCCGCCGCCACCCCGGGCCCGGCTCATCCCCTTCGTGGAGGCTGAACCCGCTCCCGCCCCGTCGGCCCTCGCGCGTTTTGGCTGTCCGCAGAGTGCCTGTCCAAAATCCTCCAGGAAACGCGCTAGAATAGCACATCTACAGCCCGACATGCCTTTTGATATCTTAAGTAACGCTGTAGTACGTTTCATCCCTCTGCCTGCACAAAAGTGGAAGCTGTGTTTGCCTACTTCAAAACTTTTTAATCAGGCATTCTCTTCGGCGCCCTCTTTCTGCGCCCGAGGTTATGAAAGTCCCCGGAGTTAAGGGCGCGGCGGAGTCCCCACGCGCCGTAGAGGGAGGAAGGCCCCCAAGATGGCGATGCTGGCGGAGCGTGAGTGCCGTTCGCTGTGGCGGGGAACCGCGCTGCGGGGCTCGGGGCGATGCCCTGAGAGCGGTGTGGGAGGGGAGGGGGTCGGATCAGGAGGAGAGCCGTTATCCCGAGGGGCTGCTCCAGACCCGCCACACGGCCCTCGCTTATGGGGTGCGGGCCGCGCTGTCCCCTCCTGAGGGGCCAGGTTGGAGGCTGGCGGGTCCCCCCAGGCCCCGCGGTGGCTGAGCAGGGGTTTGCGGGGCTCTGTCGCTTCCCGGGCTGGGGGAGGGCTCAGAGGCCTTTAGGAACGGCATTTCCTCTAAACGCCTCGGTGCTATCTCTGCAGCGGGACGTTTGAGGGTAGGGACCTCGAAGCCTTGGGGCCGGGGCTGTGCTGGGGTGTTGGGTGCCGTGTGGCAGCCAGGCAGGGCTCGGCGGAGCCGTGTGTTTGTGGGCACCGGTCTTTGGATCGCATCCAGCGTTAGCACTGGAGTTTGGCTCGCTCTCTGGCAGTGCTTAAAGGGAGCATGTAAGATAGATGGTGTTACCGAAATCTGCTAAATTAAGAACTCTCTAACATGTTAGTTTAGTGTTAGAATGGGGACAAACTTTTTAACAGGTTCTGTTGTGACAGGACAAGGGGTAATGGTATTAAACTAAAAGATGAGAGATTTAGACTAGAAAAAAGGAAGAAATTGTTTCCACTGAAGGTGGTGAGACCCTGGCCCAGGTTGCCCAGAGAGGTGGTCGGTGCCCAGTCCCCAGCAACGTTCCAGGTGAGGTTGGCCGGGGTTCTGAGCAACCTGCTCTAGCTGCAGATGTCCCTGCTCAGTGCAGGGCATTGGACTAGATGACCTTTAGATGCCTCTTCCAACCCAAACCATTCTGTGATCTATGAGCTTTGGAGGTCAGCTAAATTATGGGCTGGAAAAAGTGAGAGTGGGCTGTAAGGGATTTTAGGCAGGTACTTCAGAAAGGCAAGTAAATCAACTGAACTCACATGGAGAACTTAGGCTAATGCCACGTTGTTATCTTACACCTTTCATGCAAAGATGCGGCTGAGTGACTAATTTTTGAAGGTTTTATTATATGCAGTAGGACAATTTTGTTTAACTTTTTACTGATATTGGAATCAGAGTTTCACTCTTACCTCTGAAGTGATTGAGGACTTGGGCTCCCCGTATCTAAAAGAATTTATTAAAACATTGGATGAATATCCTGACTCAGCTCTTTCTCAGGTAAAGCTCTTCAGTTCAGGAAACAACTTTCCTGGGGCTGGCCAGAGTGGGAATTAAAAAGTTTTGCTTTCTTCTCTTCCAAGTTAAAGTTGCATTCCTGTAAAGTAGCCTTTTCTAGTAAATGTTAATGAGTTGAAAGACTAAACTACTTATGTCCAACAGTTAACCCAGCACTGCCAGGTCACCACTAAGCCATGTCCCTCAAGACCACATCTCCATGGCTTTTAAGCCCCTTCAGGGGTGGGGACTCCACCACTGCCCTGGGCAGCCTCTTCCAGGACTTGACAGCCCTTTCAGGGAAGAAATTGTTCCTGATATTCAACCAAAACCTCCCCTGGTGCAGCTTGATGCCAGTTCCTCTTGTCCTATTGCCTGTGCTACAGGAGATGAGACCAAGCCCCACAATGTCCTTAGGTGGTTTTGATAAGCTTACTGGCATCAGGAGATGCTCTCTTAACATGAGAGCAGAGCATCTAATGAATTTGTTTGCTTGACTACCAGAAAGATCAAGTAAAGTATAACGACCAATTAGAAAATATGGTGTTGAGTGGAAAATACAGGTGTGAATTGAGGAGAACAAAATTGAGTTTATATGCGTAATGTTCTAATTATTTTAGACGTAAGCTTTATTGGTAACATTTTTTCAGAGTTTGTTAATTATTGTAATTGGAAACTGCACATATCAATAATCGTAGAATGGTTTGAGTGGGAAGGGACTTGAAGTAATTTTTCAGTGGCAAGACAAGAAGCAGTGATTGCAAACTGAAACACAAGAAATTCCCTCTGTGTGGGTGGTCAGACACTGGAACACATTGCTCAGAGGGACTGTGGACCTGTTTATTATTTCCCGTGTTACCACCGTCTGTGAGCGCAGAGCAGTGGTTTGGATGGGAACTGATGGGGAACTTTCAGAAATTATAATAAAACACGTGCTCCACGCACAGAATTGGTAAAAGGGTTTAGTAATCGATCTTTTTCAAATCATGGGGTATCTGAGTGAAGGGTTGTGTTCCCCAGGGCTCAGGATTTGGGCCAGTTCTGTTTTATATCTTTATCAGTGATCTGGGCGAGGAGATCGAAGCATCTTTAGTAAGTTTGCAGACAACACCAAGCTGGGCAGGAGTGTTGATCTGCTTGAAGTTAGGGAGGCTCTACAGAGCTCTGCAGAGGGATCTGGCCATGGGCCGAGGCCAATGGGATGAGGTTCAACAAGGCCAAGGGCCAGGTCCTGCACTTGGGTCACAGCAACCTCCTGCCACATTCCAGGCTTGGGGAAGAGTGGCTGAAAAGTGTCTGGTGGAAAAGAACCTGGAGATGTTGGTCGACAGCTGGCTGAAGATGAGCCAGTGTGTGCCCAGGTGGCCAAGAGGGCCACCAGCATCCTCGTTTGTATGAGCACTAGTGTGGCCAGCAGGACTAGGGCAGGGATTGTCCCCCTGGACTGGGCACTGGCGTGGCCACACCTTGAATCCTGGGTTAGGTTTTCAGCCCCTCACTCCAAGAAGGACCTTGAGGGGCTGGAGCGTGTCCAGAGAAGGGCAGCGAAGCTGGTTGAGGGTCTAGANAGGGTCTAGAGCACAAGTCTTGTGGGGAGTGGCTGAGGGACCTGGGGTTGTTGATCCGGGAGAAAAGGAGGCTCAGGGGAGACCTTCTCACACTTGACAACTCCCTGAAAGGAGGTTGGAGCTGGGTAGGGATCAGTCTCTTCTCCCAAGGAACAAGCAATAAGAGAAGAGGAAATGGGCTCAAGTTGTGCCAGGGGAGGTTTAGGTTGGACATGAGGAACAATTTCTTCCTTGAAAGGATTGTTGAGCCCTGGAAGTGGCTGCCCAGGGCAGTGGTGGAGTCCCCATCCCTGGAGGGGTTGAAAAGCCATGGAGATGTGGTCGTGAGGGGACGTGGTTTGGCATTGGGCTTGGTAGAGGTAGATTAACGCTTGGACTTGATGATCTTAAAGGTCTTTTCCAACCTAAACGATTCTATGATTCTATGATGTATCTGAAGAAATGACACTTTTCTCCACTGGATGGTGCTGCTTGCCCAGAATTACTATCTCTAGCATCATTTTATGAGCAGCCCAGATGCCATTAACTTCTGAACTGAAGTTTTTAGCTGGAAGATCTTATGTTGTTGCTCTTATGTTATGTCTAAAGACGTGAGTGAACAAACATTTCTGATCAGTTGTTGTCTAAACAGTTTTCTTTGTGGTTTGTTTGGAGAGGAGAGATGATTTTATGGCTGCTGTTTGTGGCATGAAGTCATTCCTGGCTTTCTTAAATACTTCTGCAAAGTTTTAAGCAAATTCTTTTGTTTTTCTGTGTTTGACTTGCCGTATTTGAAAACAGGAGTGTGTTAAGGTGGCAGAAATGTGTCGATTAATCCCACGGTGGTGGTTAAGAGGTTTGAAATACTTGGATTGCAAGGGCTGGGAAAGGGAAGGTCTCTGAAAATTTCAGGCTTGAGAAATCTCTGTATTAGGTGCCTTTGTGTTTTGTTACCAGCATCCTTCTGGGAGTAGAACATTTTAGGGCTTCTCTACAGAGAGACATTCAGGAAAATTAATAGCAATTAACTTTCCAAGTGGATTAGTTGAACTCCATCAAACAACTCAGTTTGGAAGTTAATTTAAATTCACACATTGGGTGGACGTGGATGACCTCTGCAAACAAATCCGTAGGTACATACGGTGGCTTTACTGCTGTAAGAATTGCATTAATTCCTTGGCATTTGCAAAGTTACCACCCGGGGAATTACAGCATGAGGGAATGTGGTCCTCCTTAACATGTTGTTCTAGTTAGATTTAAGAAAAGGTGTTGGAACGGTTTTTGGTGACTGAGTGAGAGAAAGTTGATGTTAATCGAGAGATTTGAAACACAGGGACAAATTAAGAAGTCCCACCTTCCTACCTCTACGTGTTTCAAACGCTGCAATAAAGGAGCCAGGTTGCTGAGGGAGCTGGAGCTTTTGTTCTCAGTGGGGCAGCAGGGAACTCTGATTCGCTTGGTTGTTTGAAATCACAGAATCACA
>VZZY01025982.1:70846-117076 GCA_013400335.1 Eurystomus gularis | reverse complement strand
GCAGCCCCATCCTCCTGCTGCTGCGGGTCCTGCCAGCTGCCAAAGAAAAGAGGGCAAAAAGGCCTGCATGAGAAGCACCAGGAGAGTGCTCCTGGACCTTCTCAGTGCTGTCCACCCCAGCGCTGAGCACACGGGAAAGGAGTTGTTTAGGAATGGGGGTCCGCGGGCTCTCACGGAGACCCTTCTTCTCCAAACTCTCTCTAAGTCTTCTCCAAACTCACCAGCCAAATGACCCCCTGCATCTGGGCTGCTGGAGGGGACAGGAGGTGGCCGCTGCTCTGCACCAGCCTGCAAGAAAGGCACCGAGCTCAGCGAGCAGCCGTGCAGCAGAAAGGGCCCCTGCTGAGCTGCAGCAGCCTCTGGCCACGGGTGAGAGGTGGGGCTNGAGCTCAGCGAGCAGCCCCGCAGCAGATAGGGTCCCCGCTGAGCTGCAGCAGCCTCTGACCATGTGTGAGATGTGGGGCTAGCTGAGCTTGCACCCCGAGCAATGGTCACCTTTGCCTGGTCTGTGAGCAGCGTGTCCAGGCTTCTGGCACACAGCGTTGTGCCCTGGGAAGGGGAAAAGAGGAGCAGGTGAGAAGGATGCAGCTGATGCTGGTGTGGAGCAGGCTCTGAGGGCAGAGCAGGGGCAGGAGGGACACTCACAGCTTTGCGGCCACTCGGCACCTTCAGCAGGAACTTGATGGAGGGCAGCTGGGTGACACGAGCTCCCTCCACTCCTTCAGGTGGCCTGTGGTCAGGGAAGGGGCAGAGCAAGAGCTGTGTGAGAGCCAAGCGGCCTTTTCCCTCTCCTGCCAGCCCACAGAACACTCGCAGGCTGCCCTGGATCAGACCCGTACTGCGCGACAGTGGAGCCCAGAGCAGTGGCAGTGGTGAGGATGGGGCCGGGCAGGTGTTGGTGGCCATGGCTGGGCAAAGGCACCGCAGCAGCTCTGGCCGCCCAAGAGCTGCTGGCAGCCACGGGACACCTCTGCCCAGCTCCCGAGCTGTGATTGCACGTGGCACGGCTCTGGCTGGGTGAAGCGCTGGGGCCTGAGTTGTGGGCCACCAGTTAGAGTTGACCTGTGAATGAATCACAAGCTAGCAGAATGTTTTGTTTTCCCAACTGGCTTCATGTTCCAGAGGCGGAAGCTGGTCCCCCTGTGTTTCTGTGGCTCTGCCCTCCCCCAGGTGGTGGTGGTTGTGGTGGTGGGCAAGGCCAGGGCTCTATGAAGCAGGAGCTGATCAGTTGGAAGAGCTTCCTGTTGGGTGTGGCTTCTGTTGGGGCTGGTTGCAGCTTGCTGAGCTCTCTTGGTGGTGTCCTTCCATGTGAAGGTCCACTGAGGGAGCCATCTCTGCCTGTTGTGTCCAGCAGGCGATGCTGGCACCACAGTGGGCAGTGGAGGAGCTGGGCCCACGGGAAGCTATGGCAGGAGTGTTGTGGGAAGGAAGCCTTGTGAGGGGATGTTGCTGAGTTCAGTGTTGGCCTGTGTGATCAGGCAACTGATGGCAGCTTCAAATGATGATGGTGGAACCGGCACACCACTGGAGCATTCCCGCGTGAAGGGAGCGCGGGTTCCCCAGGCTGCGTTGTCAGGCAGGACTTACCCCTGGAGTGCGCTGAGCCAGAGCTCCTTCTCCGCCCGGGAGCTGCAGAAAGACAGGAGCAAGAGCCTGAGTGGCCGCCGTTGCCCAGGCTGTGGGCAGAGGTGGCAGAGGCAGAGCCCTGCCCCTGGGCACAGGCAGAGAGGCTGGCCAGAGCCCCGTGGGGCAGGACAGAGACTCTGCCCACGGCTCTGATGGGACATGGCAGCGAGACTCACGGGAAGGCGATGATGCAGGAGCCGCAGGGCCAGACAACAACAAGGGATTTGGTGGCCTTGTCTCCCTCCTCCTCCTCAGCGGCATGGCCGGCTGCGCCATTGCTGCTGCTGAGCACCTGCAGCTGGCCCAGGGCCAGGCAGAGCTTGGGGCGCAGGGCACGGCCACGTCTGCAAAGAGGAGTGTCAGGGAGTGAGCTGGAGGTGTGTGAGCCCGGTGGCTCCCCTCCAGTGTGCGCCTGTCCCCGGACACGGCCATGGGTGCCTCCAGACACGGCCATGGGTGCCTCCAGCAGCAGTAGGGTGCCAGGGGCGCGGGCTTGTTCCTGGGGTTTCCTAGGGCCTGGGAGGAAAGGCAGCTGGGGCTGTGAGTCTTACTTGGCCTTGGCGATGAGCAAGGTGTCGCGGAAGAGGAGGAGGTCGCTCTGCTTTGTCACCTGGCCCTGGATGACCCGCACCCACTGGCGGAGCAGCGGCTGAGGGGAGGCCGAGACAGGCGCGTGCTGCTGCGGGAGCTCAGGGGCGACCCTGCAGAGCAGATGGGGCCAAGCATGAGAAAGGCGGCTGCTGTGGGACCGGCCATCCTGGTGTGTCCCCGAGCCACGGAGGGAGCTCACCTGGAGCGGTGGCAGCAGATCAGCTGGCCCATCCCGACGCCTCCAGAAGCGTTGCGTGGGACATGCTGGTGGGGCTCGCAAAAGTGCCCGTCTGGCTCAAATGAGGATACCAAGTGGGCACCAGACAGTGCTGCTGGGCAAGAGCTTGGCTCTCTCGGGTGGTACCCTGTGCAGACCAAGTGCTGTCCCAGCAGGCACTGGCTCCATTGCTGGACCAGTGCCGGGCCAACCCAACAGCATGGTGTTGTGATCAGTGGTGGCCTTGGGGACAGTGGTGGGGAGGGGCCCTGAGGGCTCTCCCCATGATGCCCACATCTCTCTCGCACTGGGGAGCCCAGAGCTGGGCACAGCACTGCAGGCATGGCCTCAGCAGTGCTGAGCAGAGGGGAAGGGTCCCCTGCCTCCAGCTGCTGGCAAGGCTTTGCCCAGGGCAGCCCAAGGTACCACTCGCTGCCTTTGGGCAAGGGCCCCTTGTCTCCTGGTCAACTCAGTGTCCATCAGGACCTTTGGACCTTTTCTGCCATGCTGCTTGCCAGTAGCTTTGCCAAGCTGTTCCCACATGTTCTGTCACTGGATCCCCGTGAGATGAGGTCAGCACCTCCCTCTCCAGTCTTTCAATGCTGAGAAGCTGAGAATTTTTTAAAATGCTTACAATGAGATTCTGTATGGAAAGAAAAGAATCCTACTCTTTTTATTTCAGCTGAGCTTTACAAATTCATTGCATTTTAGGGAGCAGGCCTTTACCTGAAGCAGCTGTGGTGGGGACTATCTAGTGGTGCTGATACTTGTTTATGTCAGTGATCTCGAACTAAATTTGTCTGACTTCCCCCCCCAAAAAGATGACAAAAAATGTCCTCCTTGAATCTCTGGACTAAGGCCCATTTTTGGTGCACAGGTGTTTTGTGGGTGGGTGGACATCAATTTTGGGGCTGCGATTCTGGTTCACAATGCGAGCACTTTCCCTTGAATAGGCAGGCAAGGTATCTATCCACAAGGAAAGAATTATTGTTACTCATATGTTTATTAATGCAGTGTGCAGGACTTTGTTCAAAGGAGGTGTTGTTGCCCCTCTATTGAGCAATTGCCAATTTCAAGCCTTTAAAATTATCTTCTTATCAGAAAATAAATCCATGTCAGTAGCCAAGGTAACTTCTGAACATGACTTGCATAAACGTGTCACTGAGCAGGATTCATTGGAACCACCTTTGTTCCTTATCAGGGAATGGTAACAGATTGGACAGATCTCAGAAGCAGCTCATCTCCTCAGTTCCAGTGCTGTTGCAATGTCTAAGCAGGCTTTGGTGGTCCTATTTTTCAAGGGGGCCCCTGGTTAATGGATAAAGTGGTTTTTTTCCAGTGGTCTGTGCTCAGAACCCAGCATCAATCCCAGCAGGGGCAGCCTCTTCCAGTCAAAAACAGGGCCTGTGGGAGCCCACTGTATGTGTCAGAACATTGTTTCCGACATGGCAAACCTCTGCTCAGTTGCCCTTTCCAACAGCAGAGGGTCATAGCTCTATTTGCCACTTCCTTACCTGCAACCATAACATTCTTGGGGAGGAGAAAGCCAAAATTTCCTGCTTGGGACATTCAGCAGTGAAGAACACAGGAACCAAGGGCAATAAAAGGAAAGGAGCAGGCAAGCGGGTGAGTAATTGGCTCAGGCACTCATGCAGGAGTATTGAAGGAGGAGCTGTATTCCAGTTCCTGTCTTCAGGGATTAGTTTTGTAGCTATTGGTTTGGTTGGTTGTTTTCTTAATCCAGTGATTTTCCTGTGCAGTGGTGCCTGGTCTTGACAGCTTGGTGGGCTGTGTAACTTCCTGCAGCCGCCCTTCAGCTCTCACACCAACACGCGCACTGTGTGGCGATCCAGCTCCTTAGCACAAAAGTGCTTGGTTCCAGGATTCCCTGAAGGCCTCAGGGTTTTGTGCATACATAGAGAAAACATTGCTTGTCCACTAATTATTCATGTCCCAAGAGTTTCCAGGGAGGGGCCTTGCTTCTGCCAGGGCAAGTCATGTGTTTTTAAGGAGACTCAAATGAGGTGTGGGCTGTGGGCTCTATTTTGTCTTACTTCTCCATCTTGCCTTCTATCTCCAGGAGTCTCATCAATGTGCATTTACCATGTGGTGGGGAGGGATGGCAGACAACATGGACAGAGGGGACTGCTGGCACTCCAGACAGAAAAGGCCTGTAGCTTTCTTCTGAAGCATCTTTGGGAGAAAGGTTTTTTGGAGCTCGAGTTGTCTGCTTGAGTTGTCCTTGCAGTCTGTGCAGAAAAAGCCCAGAGAGGACCCCAAGCTGGTCCCTGAGATATCTGGCAGCACTTGAGAGTCCTGTCTGATCGTCCTCCTGGCCAAGGGAGTGATTGAGCAGGGTAGTTTCTAGTCTGATGAACCTACATGTTCTGGAGAAGTGAGAACTGGAATCTCCTCCAGAGGAATGAGAACTGTTATTGAGTTTTACACTTCTGCTGTCAGTGCTCCAGTTATTAGGCTATTGTAGGTGTCAGCTGTGCCTCGTTCTCTCTTTGTTCAACTAGATGCATAATCTCAGGAGCAGACTTCAGGGTCTGATTCCCAAATGCTTTTTCATGCCTTAATGGAGAGACCTCAGTTCCAGTGGCAGCAGGAGTTAAGGTGCAACCTCAGTAAGGAACAGTTCAGAAGGAACCTCTTACTTTAAGCAAATATTTGTCTCTTTTTTCCTAAGCATTGGTTCTTGACTGCTTTACAATTAGAGCAGGATTTTTGGATTACTCTTCAGAAGGACCTAATTGCCCTTTCTGACTACATAAGATGCCTCAGTGCCAAACTTTGGTGGTGTAAATCACCTGCTAATTTTTCAGCTTTGCACAGCCTGAGTTTAGTCCACAAATAGATGCAGAAGTTTAGATCGGAGAACTGTGACAGAACATGAAACTAAGTCCCAATCTTAATCTATGATGCAAGAATATGGTCAGATTCCTGTGTGTCATATCTTTGTTAAAAACTAGAATCAATGGAATAATTTCTTCTTATCATCCAGCGTCTATGTTGTGTCTCAAAACACACTCTCTGTCACTCTCTGGGACGCAATATTGAAGTAATGGGATTAATAGTTAAGGTTGTGCCTTGGCACCAAAACGCATTTCCAGCAGCAAAGGTTTATGTCATGTTTTTGTCAGAGATGTCATTGAGCAAAGGCTCTGAAAGCCTCTGGCAATCTGCTTACTCCTCCTGCTTTCCATCTGCAGAATGATAGTTGTCCTTTGTCTGCCTCATGTAGATAGATTGCAGACAGTCTGGGAGATGAACGGCCCCCTCCTCCATGCCTAATGTAATGGTGTCCTAATCTTGAGCGTGTCTTCAGGTGTCATTGTAGTATGGGTAGTGATACAAGTAAAGAAGTTTTAGTGTTCTTAGTCCTGGAGGGTTTCAACAGAATTGAGGCATATTGTGCAGTTATGTTTCCTGTGATTGAAATGTATTGACTGTGGAATTAGCACTGCAGAATTTTCAAAGCTTTATGAAGGAGACAGCAAACGTGAGTTTTGGTTAGAAAAGCCCCTGGGCAAAACCTTTGCTGTGGTTGTGGCTGGTCTGTCTAGAGACTGTGGGATAAAACCTGCGCTCCAGGAAGGTGAGTCCCATTCCCAGCCCTCTTACTGGGTGTTGGTGCGACATCAAGGAAGCTTTATATATGTAATTCACTCTTAATAGTGAGAGGGCAGCTTTTTTTTCAAGTTATTTGGAGCTGACATTCTCTTGTGTTGTCCCATGTTGCTTGTGGCAGAGCTGACTTGTTGACCTCTTCATCCTTCTCCCTGGGCATCTGTACATCTGATAATAATACAACTACCTTGTGAGGAGCTGGTGAGGTTCAGTATTGTAGTGTGCTGGAAGAGACTTTCTGAGTGAGCCTATAAAGGCAATGAAACCATGAATGATGTATTAACCTGGGCTTAGAGAAGATTTTCCACAGATTTGTTAGGTTAGGGCAATGGCCACAAAATGGCATCAAATATATTTAGAGTAGAGTAGAGCAGAGTAGAGTAGAAAAGACTAGACTAGACAAGACTAGAATAGAATAGAGCAGAGCAGCATTAAAATGAAAGATGGACAGTAGGGTCTGTCACACACCTGGGCTCCTTGTTCTTCTCACCCTGCCTGGGTTTTCTCACTTGCCCATTGCTGAGGTCTCTGTTCCCAGCTTCTGCCTTTTGTTGACTGGCTGGCCATCACTCCGGGCAGCAGCTTTCGCTTTCTGCTGGGTTGTTGTTCCTTTAGCTGTGAAGCAGCTGGCAACCTTTCCATGCAATAGGGCTGTTAGACAGGCAAAGCCATGGTAAAGATGAATCAGTTCTCTTAATCAAAGCTAGCTCATCTTACCTTCTTTCCCCAGAGGAGCTCTTCAGACGTTGGCTTTCCTGAGTGTCTGGAGGCACCTGCACCTGCAGTGGAAATGTGGATGTTAACAGGCGGCAAAGACCTACCTGCCCCATTGCTACTGTAGCTCGGAAAGGCAGCTCCCTTGCCTGGGTTTGCTAAGCCTAGCTGAGGCAGTTCTGCTGGGCTCATGGCCCAAAGTGTGATGGCCAACCTGCACCAGGCTTACTCTGCCCTAGTGCAGAGCTGCAGGCTGGTGGGTGACCTTGCTTGAAGCTATGGCAGCAGTCACAGCCCCACCTTCTGAGAGGGGAGGCTTTTGTTGTCATGCAGTTTGTGGACCTCCCATATCTTGGTGGGCACGCACTACACACACGATCTCAGCAGCGCTGAGCAGAGGGGAAGGGTCCCCTGCCTCCAGCTGCTGGCAGGGCTTTGCCCAGGGCAGCCCAAGGTACCACTTGCCACCTTTGGGCAAGGGCACCTTGTTGGCTCCTGGTCAACTTGGTGTCCAGCAGGACCCTTGGACCTTTTTTGCCAAGCTGCTTTCCAGCAGCTTAGCCAAGCTGGTTTTGGTTAGGAGTAAATGTGAATGTGTTGCAGGATGCTTTGTGACTGTACCAGTGCCTTTCGCAGTCAGTCCCACCCTCTTTCTGCAGGTGTCCCTGGGCCAGTGCCGTGAGGGTGAGAAGGGCACATTTCCTCCAGCCAAAGCAGTGGTCCCAGTGGAAAGGCTCTCTTCTGTTATGGGACAGGAAGAAAGAGGATGCGCACTGGCGACAAAGTCCAGAGACCAAGTTCCCTTAAATCCAGCTTTTTCATGCCAACTTTGTGTTTGTTCTGGTAACGTTCTGCTAGAAGGTGATGTTGACCCTGTCCTGGAAACCTGGAGAGGAGTTTGGCTTTGCTGGCTGTAACAGAAAGAGCAGCGGCAGAGCTGCCTTCTGGAGTGAGCGTCTTGTCTGGAGAAGCCCAGCGTGTGAAGGATGGCGAGGCGGGAAACGCCAAGAAGCAGAATAGAGCAGAATAGTTCAGGCCAGGGGATTGCAGTCCTGCCCACTTCCCCCTCTTCCTGGGATGTGTGAGAGGGTTGGCAGAGAGAAGAAAGGCGTCCTTCTGCCTGCTTGAGCCAGACCTGTTGTCTCCAAATCTGTGAAATAGAGTAAGAAGTGAAAACGGAGCCACAAGCTGTTGTGTGAGCCTGGTGTTAGTTCTTGGGGAAAGGGACAAAGAGAGGAAGGCAGGAAGGAAGAGAAGACATAAAAGGGGGAGTGTGGGGGGGAGTAGAGACTGTGAGACTCAGAGCCTGGAACTGACTTCTTGTCTCTCAACTGCTGAGCAGAGGCCTGATGGGAAGATAGAGAGGATCAAAGGATGATCAGGGCCTGTCTCTACCCAGGGTCTCTATTCCCTAGTAGCCTGTGTGTGCTGTCATTAAGAGCTTCTGAGCAAGCCAAAGCCTTGAAATGAAGAATTCCCACATGCCATTTAAGAAGCCAAATCTACTTTGGGCAACTCAGATAATAATTGTATGTAGGTCTATGTAGGAGAATGAATAGTTTAAGTATGACCACAGCTTTTGCAGCTGTAAAATCAAGGATGAATCCAATTGACACGTTCAGTTGGAAGGGATCTCTAATGATCATCTAGTCCTAACTGTTTCAGTGTCGACCAAAAGTTAAACATGTTATTAAGGGCATTGCCCAAAAGCCTCTTAGACACTGACAGGCAATTTCAGGGTTATGGATGGCAAATGTTGTCAAGCTGTCTCTCCAGCGAGGAGGTATATGTATGACTCGACAATGTTTCTAAAGGGTCTCATCCCAGAGGTCATTGATACAGAGTAATATGGATCACTATGTAAAATGGTGACAAGTCAATAATATATTTCAGTTTCTGTAAAAGCTTTTCCTTCATTATAGTTGGAACACCAAAGAATGAAGCCAGATGAGAGGACTTACAGACAAGAGGACTTTGCCATGTGAAGCGGTGACTTTGGAAAAGACTTGGGGAATAGTGGTTGTTTATCAGCTGAACACAGCTCCTGAGCTGTTCTTTAGCCAAAAAGCTGACTGCAGTCATGAATACATAAACAGGAGGACTCAGTTAGAGGGAGAAGTCCAGAGGCTTCACACTACTGTGGCTGTTTCAAAACGGGTGTGCTCAGTTTTGTAGTCTGCAATGCTGGGAAGGGACCTGAGGGTGGTAGAAGTGCTGGGAAACCTTTCTGGGCAAAAAATGGTTAATCTCTTCAGAAGAGCTTAAGGGATGGTTTGGTAGTTACATGGGGAACAAAAAAATTGATAGGACAACTGAATTGTTCTGTTAGTTCTCCAAGACACGTTAAGATATCATAGCTGGAAAGTTGAAATTTTACAAGTTCACCTTAAAATAAGGAATGCATTTGAACTGGAAATCCTGATTTATAATTGAAGACTAGTCAATAATTGCATTCAGTTCATCGCCCCAAGGAATCTTTAAATCAGCTCTAATTCAAACAGGAATTATTTAGTGCAAATCCGGCAGCCTACATTGAAGTAGGAAGTCAGATGAAGAGATTGCAAGGATGACTTCTGGCATTGGAGTGTGTTAATTAATAGTTTTGTCATGTATTTTGGAAGCTTTGGCTGCACTCTCGTTCAATGGTCTTTTCCTCATGTAGATTAGTCCTGCAGGCTTCAGATCTTTCCTAGATTCATAGTTTTTAGGGCTGGGATTGCAATTAGTCTAACTCCCTGAATACCAACGTTTGAACTTGAACTCATTTGCTTCCTTAGGTTTAATCATGTCAATTTTTAAAATTCTTTCGCATTTCATTTTTTCTGTGTCCAGACCTTTGATATGTTTTCCTGTATAGATATAGATTAAAACCACAAAACGGAGTAGATCAAAATGTTATCTGCTTTTCAACTTTTTGGTTTTATGATGGTCAAATAGATGCTCTGCCATGGGTGGAATTCACTGACATCAGAGGACAGTTGGCATTTTGTAGGATATACCCTGTACCATGAAAAATGAGCTGGTACAGGGCTCTGGAATTACTTATATCCAGTTGCTTTTTGATTACCAGCTTGCACTGGGCATCCTTAGAACTGCTCACTACTCCAAAAAGTAATTCAGGGAACTACTGGAGAGAGTCCAACAGAGGCTACAAGGATGATTAAGGGACTGAAACACCTCTCTTATGAGGAACGGCTGAGAGACCTGGGGCTGTTTAGCCTGGAGAAGGATGAGAGGGGATCTGACCAATGTTTATAAATATCTGAAGGGTGGGTGTCAAGAGAATGGGGCCAGTCTCTTTTCAGTAGTGTCCAGTGGTAGGACAAGGGGCAGCGGGCATAAACTGGAAGACAGGAAGTTCCACCTCAACATGAGGAAAAACTTCGTTCCTGCGTGGGTGCCGGATCCCTGGAACAAGCTGCCCAGAGAGGTTGTGGAGTCTCCTTCTCTGGAGACTTTCAAAACCCATCTGGACATGTTCCTGTGTGGCCTGCCCTATGAGAACCTGCTTTGGCAGGAGGGTTCGTCTAGATGACTAGATGATCCTGAAGTGCCTTCCAACCCCTACCATTCTATGATTCTGTGATATTAAAAGGTGATTTACAAGATGACTAATCAGTTACGGAATGTAATATGTTTCACTCAAAGCCATTTTCCATACTTAGCCAGAAGCCTTAATTATGTTTTTACACCGCTTTGGTTGATATGTATTTTATTAGATAGTGCTTATTGTCTATGAAGAAAAACCCAAACCAACAGTTGCATTAAAACAGATGAGTCTATGACTTCAAGGTATGTCTTTGAAGTGGGGATTACTGGGAAGAAACCTTTGACCTGTGCTGTGAGTCTGACCAGAGAGCTGTAATAGCTCTTTCTGTAAGAATAGGTGAGTCTTGGAAATCCCTGGCAGAATATACAGGAAGGGAAGCTTTCCATTGTGATCTGCAGTGCACAGAAATATTTGCAGCTCAGAAAGATGGACAAACCAGCGTGCTGTTCCAGGTAACCAAAGCTGGATGCGCCAGTCCCTTTGCAGCCATCACATCTCATCTAACTGACATCCCACTACTTTGCTTTTCTGTAAAAGCTTGATTTGCCTGAGTATTCTGTAAAACCCTGCATTGTCCATTTAGTACGGACACAGCAAGTTTCTGCCGTTTCTTCTTCTGGGCATTTGAAGCCCTGTCCCATCTTGAGCTTTGCCCTGTTTTGCAGCAGGACTTGCTCGACTCTGGTCCTGCTGCGTGCTCCCACTCCCAGGGCACGCAGTTGTGCAGTTCTGTGTGTTGCACACACATCAGAACCATGTCGTGTTACAAGAAAACCCTACGCTGGCAAACAGCATTCACAGTTTGTGCTTTCCACATACCTCAAGGACATCTGTGTATGGTAAATATAAAAATAGCCATGCCGGAAAGCACATGGGAAATTTCTATGGAGAATGACTGAAATAAAAGGATCCCATCTAAAAGCATGATGTGTACCTAGCACATCATAGTTCACCTTGACTTTAAAGACCTGCTAGCACTGGAGGTGGTCTGGGGCCGAATCCTGGGGCTGCTGGCAGAACAGTGGTATTTAAAAGACGTGTGGATGGGGTGCTGAGGGACATCATTTAGTGGTGAACTTGGCAGTGCCAGCTTAATGCTTGGGCTCTGTGGTCTTAAAGGTCTTTCCAACCTAAATGATTCCATTATTCTGTGACTGTGACCACATGGAAAGGTGCAGGCAGAGGTGGATGAAGCCACAGTGTGGCTGGGTGCTATGTGGACACACCGGGAGCCTGGGATTGCCTGCACGTCCTCGGGCAGTGCAGTGGCAAGTGGTGTAGTCCATGCATGATGATACTGAGCACCTCGATGTCTTCCCCAGCGTAGGCCTGCATCATAGATATTACGTGAAATAACAGATGCAGGCATAGCCTTGCAGCCTGTTTTGGTAAAATACAGCCTTATCCCATAGCTGGTTTGAGTGTAAGACTTTTCACTTGATTGTGTAATTGTTTTATTCTGCTTTAAGTAGAAAATGATACCTACTTTGTGTATTCCTAGAGGAAATTGCTTAGTGATCAAACCAAACGCCCAACAAACATTAAAATTATCTTCCCTGAGTGTCACGCAGCAGTAACTCTCCAATGCAAATCCACTTGTAGCCCTGATTCTGCCGTGCACCAGCCATGATATCAATTTTGTTCTCGAGGTATATATTCATTATGATTTTCAATACAATACAGCTATTCTTTACTGCTGTTACAGTAACCCCCAGAGGTCCCACCAGAGCCTTTCATCACGCTACTCACAGCTGACATAATGAGGTTAATTTTATTGAGTGTATTTGGTTCCCTGTACCCCAATGCTCATGATTCATCATTTCTTTTGTCAGTGAATAGTGAGATAATGAGGTAGCAGGTTGACAAGGGCAGAAATGAATTTAGATTTAAAACAACGGATGCGCCTTGTGAGCAAGTTCAGGCAAGTAGGACCTCAGTCTGTTCCATGGGAATTGCCAGGTCAAAGCTGACTCAGAACTAGTATTTATGAATACTCTATCAAAATGTAAGCGTGAATCATGAGAAATGATTTATTAATACACATATTAACTGATATTTTCCATCTTAAACTATCTATGCACTGAAGTTGAGAAGAACAATACTTTAAATATCATCAGATCAGAATTAGGGCTGCCTGCTGTGCTGCCATGTGTGCTCTGCAGACCAGATAATAAATGTATCTGCTTTGTACTATGTGGACATGATAAACATTGCAATGTTCTTGCCTGCCCATTTCCTCACTTTTAAGAGTAGGGATTTTTTAAGTGATAAAAGTCACATGTTTTCACACGGCGTTGCAGCTTAGGTGGTTGAACTTTAAAAATGAGATATTGAGGCTTTGGAGTGGTGGTAATTACTGTAACTTTGTGATAGTTATACTTTATGTCTGGGGAAGGCTTGAGAAAATATTTAGAGTTGTATAGGTTTTAAAATAATCAATGAGGTTAGATGCCCAGATGCATTTGAAATGCCTACAGCATGACTACTGCATCTTTAAACACCTAATTGTCTTCAAATATCTGCCCTTTAGGCTGTGTTCACATGCAAAAAATGTGTCATCTGTAGCTGGTGTCCTGTTTTCTGTCATGAATGGGTTGGTCTATATGATGTGAGCATTGCAGAGGTATTGAGAGAAACTTGTGTCCTCAACCAGCATTTTTATATCCCAGTATGGGTGAAGGCAGATGCTACATTCTTCTGTGCTGGTAGGTGCGACACTTTTAATCTGATGAACACACACAGCATTTTGTATACATTTGCAGTTAGAAGATTGTGTGCTGCTCTGTAGCAGGCACGGACTGTCTCTCAGCTTTTACTAGGCTTTTGATATTGTAAGTCATCAAGACAGGCGAGTATAAAACATTTCTGGCCACACTAAATGAGGGTTGGTCCCATTTAGCTTGCAATTTTAAGTACTTATTAGTGTATTTAATAAAGATTTTGACTGCCTTTTATTATGTATATGCATATGATTCACAGGCTTAGGAGACTTGGCACGTTCAGCGTGCAGCTCGAGAGGATCTGCTGTGTTGGAGACAGCACACTCATTCTTGCTCACCACCCCAGGCCCTTGTCTTCGTTACAGTGACAAGGGCTGGGAGCAGGATGGTTGTGCGAGCCACCGCTTCTGCTCACAGGCTTGCCCTGCAGGCACTCTGCAGCCTGCCCCTTGGGGTGTGCAGAGCTGCCTGGCAGAATATTCAACTGCCAGACAGGCTTAGACATAGAGTCCCTTGGGCTGTGCCCGCAGTTCCACTTGCAGTTCCTCTGTCTGAAAGCAGAGTGAGCCTGATCCAGAGGGTAGCCTTCGGATGACCCTGGCATGCAATGTGAAATACCCATAGTCTCAGAGCACAGACAGGTCTCTAAGCTGGAAAGTTAGGCTGAAGATACATGGAGAGAGAGCGATTTCAGCTGAGGAAACATCCATGACCTCAACATGCCCCAGCCACGATTTTGTAGCTTTCTGCTGGTGATAATCCGTGTTGGCTCAGACCCCGGCTGGGATCAGACAGGTCAGCTCCTGCTTGGGGATTTCTGACTGGGGAAACAGAGCTCAAAACAGAAGGAAAAGAATGAAAAGTTTTAGGATTAGGCTGAGAGCAAATAGCTTTGTCTTGGCAGTAGCAGTGCCGCACACACATGCAGTGTCTGGGAGCTGCTTCCCCATGGCACCACCTGAAATGCTCATGGAGCAGCATCCAGGCTGCGTATCAGAGCGTTCACTGGACTTGCAATCCTAAGTGTGGCTCTGGAGCCAACCACAGAGCTTGCTACTGGCCTTACTGGGCGTTTTACCACTTCTTTTATTTACTCTTACTTTGGGCAGACCAAGAGCCTGATGAAAAGAACGTACAAGGCATGATTTAGCTACTACAGATGCTCAGGAGATGCCCGCCTAATTTCTTGCATGTAGGGTCCAGAGGCAGAGAAAGCAAGGAATGTAATGGGCACTGTACAGTAGTCACAGGGAACACCATCCTGGTACTCTGCAGTGTCACGTGAGACTCACAGAAGGTGAACAGGACACAGGGTGGTGGTTTCTTTACAGGTCTCCTTAGGGCTATGTAGGAAGAATGGTTCTCTACCACTTGAAGGCTGCATGTTGCTGCTGTTCACGAGTTTTGTGGGGTTACATTATTGATTTTATTTTCTTAGGAGAAAAAGTAAATAGAAAATTATTCGTTTGCACACCCTGGCATGTGCTGGTTGTCAGGCCTCCTGTATTACAGCTCAAGGTGACTGAGAAGCAGAAGATGCTTCGTTATTTAACCTCCCACTGTAGAGATGTGTTCAATTCTTTGTTATATAATTGCTTTTTGAGAATATTTCAGTGTTTTTCCATGCACCTCTGACTCTTTCCAGTTATTCTAGTAAACATGGGTGTGTAGGAAGAAGGGGGATAATTGCTTTTTAAACGGTTGAAAATAATGCAATTAAACCCCTGTAATAAGATGCTACAGGATGTGGCTATTCATTTCAAGGTCCTTTTTGCTAAAGATCCATCCTGCAGTGACGAACCAGTGGCAGTTCTGAGGCTTCAGGCATAAATATTCAGGAAGGCAAAGCTGGGGGGATCTTCAGATCAAGTTAATCCATGGGAATTCTAAGGATTGAGTGACAAGTTTAGCTCTGGAAAAGTAAGGAGTGAGCTAGGTAGTTGTCACAAGTAAAGAACCATTTTAATCATCCTTTGGTTGCTTTCAACGCAGGTGCTTTTGGACCAAGTTCTGCTCCCAGACACTCCTCCCCTCTACTATAGGTGTTCCTACCATTTTTTTTACAGCATTTTCATTGTTTCCAGGAACAGAGAAAAGAGAATTTGATTATGTTTGTGTCGTTGCATCATTCAAGAGCTCCATTGTGCTTAATTGTGGAAAACAGGTTGAGACTCTCATTCCCAGACAGCTAAGGGATGTGAACAACCAAGGACAAAGGAGGAAGGGACACAATCAGATACAGGCATACATACAACTATTATATTTACTTTTTGTTTTCAAATGTAAATACCATAAGAGTCCTCTCTCAGCCAAACCATCCATGTAATAACTCATTTTTTTTGTAATGTTAGGACACATTTGGGTGTTGAGGAGAGACACTTACAGAGAGAGGGGACCTCAGAGAGATGCTCAGATGGAAGGAGAGCATTCAGAGCGTAGAGCACAGGAGTCCACACCTCCTCCAGGTCTCCAGGATCATTTTGTTTATTTTGACCGTGGTTTAGCCCACCAGCAGCCTTGCCTGTGCTCCCCTCAGAGAGAGGTGGTCATACTGTAGCATGTACAGTGTGACTACACTGCTCTTAAGACACCTCCAGGGAAAGGGCGGGCGGCGTGGCATGGCGCGTATGAAAAGGCATCTTGTGCTGGCGGCATCGGCGTTGAGTCATTCCGTCCTGTCTGCGGCCGTGGGGAGCAGGCACCTCCGGGCTGTAAAGCCTCCGTGGGCTAATTGTTATAATAAGCACTTCAGGCAGAGTCTGGCTCCCCCAGTTTAGTCTCCCTCCACTTTAGGTCTGTAAATATTTGTCCTGTCCACATCTATTGTTGGCACAGAGGCATCAGAAGAAAGTTCTCTTAAGCCTTTTCTTGCATGTTTGGCTTTGGGCCAGCGAAAGTTAAACCTGATCATCTTAGCCTCTTACTGCCCCTGCTAATTCTTGTTTTTTCAGTAGTGAACGATGACTTTCTTCAAGATGGGCTGGAATTCCCTGGGGGCAGGCTGGCAACCCCCAAGGCACACGCATTTTATAGCATGTGCCGGTGCAAGTAAACAGCAGGACAGGAGGGTTTTTCTTCCTTTTGCACACACTATCCAATTTGTTCCTTGGCACTTTCCCCACTCACAGGGAAGGGTGGCTGTCTGTGCATGAGCCAGAGTTTGATTTATTTATTTTTTGCCTGCCCGCCTTCCTCTAGCCGTCTGTGGCGGGCACACCACATTTCCAAAAATGAAGGTGTTAATACAAGTATCGCTTACTGCCCCTCCTGCCACATCTATGCCTCTGTTATTTCCAAGTTACCCAAAAGGAGAAAAGCAATTTGGATGAGTCAGGGAGTCTGCCCTGACTCAGACTGTTTAATGTAGCAGTGTCTCGGGGTCAGGCATATTTCTATTAATATAGGGTCAAACCTGAGTAGGGAGCTCTGGTTTGATTTGCCTGTATTTAGCAAAGTCACACCAATGCAGCAAACCCAGCCAAACTAAACCTGACTCAATTTGCTTTGAATTTGTGTGAACAAAAAAAAAGCAAAAACAAGCCAAACCCCCAAACAATCGTTATCTTAAGGTAATGAAGTCTACTCATTTTATTCTGTGCTCAGCCAACACACTAGTTTTTGTGGTGGGAAATTTTGTACAAGGTCCTCCTTTATGACCCGTCTAGCATCAGATGTTCTGCTGTTGCAATGAAAAGTATTGAAACGTACCTAATTTTGTGTCTCATACACAGGTCTTTTTTTCTTTTTCTTCACACAACTTAAACCACAAAGACCTGTCTTGAATTCTGATCCTTTCAAAGTCTATATGCAAGGATGCTGAGAGAGACTAAATCATTTCTCCTTCCTACCCTCTCAGGAGGCTCTTGATGCTAGGACAAATGAAGAAAGAGTTTGGACCCAGGTGCGCTGTTTAAGAATAAGAAGTTGTGAGTAAATATTCTCACTGTATCTTTTTTGATCTCACCAAGGTTTATTAGTCCTGGGTTGCACAGAATAAATCTGTGTTAGGAAAAGTGACTGGTGCAAGGATTAGAATGTATTAATTTTCTGGCTTCCAGGAAGGCAAATTGACTTTAAATACAGTGAGAGAGAAAAAGATATATATAGCAAGAAATTGAACAGAATACATAGGAAGCTAGGGACTGTGCAAAGAAGAGCAGAAACTGGTTATAGGAAAGTGTGTGGTGGGAAAAACCCTGTATCATATCTCTGGAATGGCTCAGTGAGAATTTCTCCTCGGCTGGAACAAGCTAGCATTGCTCTATTGACCTTTCTGAGGTTCAACTGATTTACCCCAGCTTAAAATCTGACCTTTTGTGTCCAGATAGCAAGGTGGCACAGAACTGGGAGAGATCAGAGCAACACTTCCTAATCTCCGTGAAGGCTTCGGAAGCAGATAAAAAGGTAGTGCTCCTGCTTTGCATTCTTTAACACTTTAGCAGAGCAAGCAGGATGTTGAAGTTGCTCTGAATGAGATTGGAACAAGGTTTAGAAGCTCTTGTAGCCTTAAAAATACAGGTGATGCTGATTTGTGTTCTCTGAGAGCTTGAATGATTGAAATACAAGCAACTAAACTGAGACATGCTCAATGCACTTAGTCTGGTAGCACTGTCACCACAAAGACAGAAATAAAGATCATATCTGGGCACCAGCCTAAAAGGGTTTATGGACTGCTGATCAAATTAGGGATCAGATAACATGCTCTCCCAGTCACTGAGACAAAGTCTGTCTGCCTTAGAGTGAAAACATACATTGTGCATAGCTGGCAATGCTCACTGTCAACTTCATGTGCTGTGAAAATCCAGATCCTTTTTATGTGCAAAGCATTAGATCATCTAAAAAAAAGAAAAGACAAAATTCTGTAGTTTAAATTGGCCTCCCCTCTTTATTAAGCAATGCCAAGAGTCAAAACAGGTCTTGGAGCTCACCCAGAGGAAGTTTTGTATTTGATTTGAGCATGCATAGCGCATCTCTCAAATTCAAACTTGACAGGGAGGCCAAGACAAATATATTCTGACCTGCAGCCTGGACCTGCAGCCCACGTTACATGACAGCCTGGTGTCATGGCATAGCCTGCAAAGCGTTTGTAGCAGAAGTCATCCTTGCAGTATGGCAAACAAGGCCTTTCTGTTGTTTTTATTCACTGCTGGGGCTTCACCTCTAGCCATTATTAGATTAGTAGATAGAGAACCTGACACAGAGCCCAAGTTAATGTGCGAAAATAGAATTTGTATGTATCCATGCATGGACCACTTCTGAAGAATTGATATTGCTTATGTGTTGATTGGGTGTAGATATGATCCACCTTGAGGCTGCACTTTTGTGTCTGCATCGTTGCCTTTCCCAGGGGCCGTTCTTGCTGATACGATTCTATATTTTCTTCCTCCTTTCCATCCTTCCAGTCTTACTTGAGTCTTACTAGAGAGACTAAAAAAAAAAAAAAGGTATTGTTGGATTTCTAGTCAACAATTTCCTGGGAGAAGCAGCTTTGGCTGCCGCACTGAAAAAGTTGCTACAAGATGATGTAATCTGGCAGCAGGCACCAAAACAAGACGTGGTATTGCAGCAGCTAAAAATGACAACCTGCAATGCACCAATATTTAGGTTTCATGGTCCTATAAAGCAGCTCCATTCAAAGAGGTGCAACTGAACGCTGTTTGAGTTCTGTCTCCTTGCGAGGTGCCTCATGCCTCTATTACCCGCATAATTTGGTGTGACAGAAGTAGAAAAAATATTACACCAAAGCAGAAGCAGGCTGTTGTATTTGCTCCAGAAATGACTTCTCTGCTTAGTGTGGTGTTGCAATCCAAATGCAGCTGGTTTATAAATCACTTATTTTTAAAGTCACGCTGCTTTCTTTAAAACCTTTGGGAAAGCACTGATGGAAGATGTATTTCTGAAACTGTTCAGTAAAATGTGACTTTGAGATTCGCCCTCTAGGAGTCTGGTGTCACAATCTCCAGAGTCAGGTGTTTAGATCTCTTTGCAGAAAAGGCTCTTTACGTTATGGAAGCCACCAGAGTACTCAGGGCAGGTCACAGAAGGGCTCCCTGGTTCATTCACATTCATTTACTGAAGGCAGAGAATATTGCAGGCCTGCAGAGAATAGTGGTCTGGTGCTGCATCCATGTGACCTCTGTGATAGGGCAGGAGGAGCTCAGAAGCAGAAGTCATGATGACATTCAGCCTGGAGAAAAGAAGGCTCCAGGGAGACCTTTTTGGAACCTTTCAGTACTTAAAGGGGGCCTATAAGAAAGATGGGAACAGTCTTTTTAGCAGGGTGACAGGATAGGGGGTGATGTTTTTAAACTAAAAGAGGGGATATTTAGACTAGATAGAAGGAAGACATTTTTTACACTGGGGGCGATGAGACCCTGGCCCAGGTTGCCCAGAGAGGTCGCTGATGCCCCATCCCTGGAAACATGCCAGGTGAGGTTAGACAGGGCTCTGCGCAACCTGCTCTAGCTGGTCTCTCTGCTCACTGCAGAGAGGTTGGACTAGATGGCCTTTAATGGTCCCTTCCAACCCCCTTCCAACATTCTGTAATTCTGTGATTCTGATTACATGCCACAATCTGGCTGACATGAAGTTCTCCGCTGAGCATTTTTAGAATTGAAAACCTTGCTCGTAGCAGAAATGGAGCTTTCCCCAACATACGGAGTGTGATGGAAGAGTGAAGTAGCTGCCCAAGGCTGCAGAGCAATAGCATGCAGGGTATTGTTGCAAAGCCAGCGGTCAGGAAAAGCCACCGGTACTGCCCGAGCATCCTCATCACTCCATGATGTCTAAAAGAGAGAGGAACCCAGGCTGGATGGGGCCTTGAGCCACCTGGTCTAGTGGAAGTTGCCCCTGCCTGTGGCAGGGGGGTTGGAACTAGATGATCTTTAAGGGCTTTTCCAATTCAAACCATTCTATGATTCTGTGATGCAAAACAAGACACAACCAAAACTCAGCAAAGCCTTTCGGTTTATCAACCAGAAAATACAGCCAATGAATGATCTTGGCAGAGACTCTGGTATCAAGGAGACTTGAAAAATTTGAGAGATGTTATTTGAAGCATGTCATAAGCTATAAAGCACATGTCTGGAGCATTAGCCAAGGTCGCGGACATACAGGAGAAGTCTTCATCCAAATTATGTGTGGGTGAAGACCAAATGCTGATGACGAGGGGGTTCTCATCAATCAAAGTGTCCTGTCTTTGGGGCAGATTACTAAGTTGAAAGCCATAAAATCATGTCAAAGATGGTAGATGGATTTGGTGAAAATAGTGGGTTTGCTACACAGTGATATTTATTTTGCCAGGTGGATGCTTAGACAAAAAAGGAGCACAATATATGGTGCTCTGTGTCTCTAGGATACTGGCAGAGCCCGCAGGCTGTGCTGAACACGTGAGGAGCGAAATGAGATGCAGAACATGCCTTCATGTGGTTTGTTCCTGTTAAAATAGAGTTATGGCTTAAGCGTGCCTGGCTGTGTCCTTAGCAATCTTTGGTCATGTGGGCAGGCAGAAGCTCCCAGATACTCACTTGTGTTAGGGGACACAGATTAGGTATACCGAGAAATTTAAATTCTCTGCATCCTTTTTCTTGAAAAAGCCACAAATAAACTTGTTTTCCCAGGAGAGAGATTTGTGCCCATGTCAGTCTGAAGTCAAATCAACAGGGGGTTTTTGATTTATTTGAAACTCAGATTACTGAAGTTCATTGGTTTTATGTAATTTTCCATTTTATTTCCTTTTTTTCCTGGCAACAGTTTGATAACGTGAACAGCCAAAATACTTGTAATTCTGATGCATGATTTCCAAAGACTCAGCAGCCTGGGTGATTGCTGCCCTTGCGAGCAGGATCACTGAAACTCCCTATGCCAGCCGCCAGTAAATCTGTAGATACGTGTTTGAGCATTAAAATGGTACACAAACCAGAGAAATTAACTCCCACAAACCTGTTTTTTGCTGTGCAAAATGGGAAACTGAAAGCAGCAGCCTAAATGAATTGAGCTTTTACATGTTCCGTAACATTCTGTCTTACGGATACAGAGTAAGCCATGGTAGCTGGTCAGGGAAGATCTGCTCTGTTATTTTTAAAAGCAGTGTAGAATACCTCTCAGTGTCTGGGTGAATTATTATTTTAGACCAGGTGACTCTATCTGTCTTACATACATCTCAGCTTCTTTGATCCAAATTTTAGGTCAATTCTGCCTTTCTTTTGTCTGCTTTGGCTGTCTGGATACTTGGAAGTTTATCTGATGTGCTTCCCCTTCAGCATGCTCCTTATGAATTTTAACTTTTCTCTTATCCTTTTATGTTTTCTCCTTAATAGCTCCAGCGTCTTTTAGCTTGAATGTCGCTAAACAATACTTGGTGTTAAGTAATTGGAAAGGTGGTGATCGAGAACTCCCTAGGCCTCATCAAAGCTAAATTTAAATAGTTCACATCACTAATCAGAAAACAAAGCAATGTATTCTCACTAGAACTAAACATTTCAGATGAACATAAGGCGCTTTTTTGTCTTTCTAAAGCGAAATGTTTCATTCTGTTCGACCCTGAATTGTATTTTCTTCAGAGGTTTGGATCAAATTGAACAGGACATTAATTATTTTTCTGCAGAAAAACATTCTTTATTGCTGTGATCTGTATGTTTTTGCTGTTTAATTGTTAGGAACAGATTTTTGCTGAATTTGTGTAGTAAGTTCCTCATATAGGATGCTACTTTTTCAGTTACACTTGCTGGGATGGTGAAAGATAGTGTGACCTGTGACAGGGAGCTGGCTGGTCTACAGCAATTCCTGTGAGTTATGCAATGTATTCACCATCTCTGTCTCTGCTTTTACAAATTATAATATTACACATTTTGCTGTAGAGTCTGAAATATTCGGGCTTTACCTTGCTGGTGTTTATGTGATACATGTAATGCTTTGAGTGTAATGCATTGAAATGTTTGGTCCACTCTCAGCTTGTGTTGTTTTCTGCTCTGCTGTGCTATCCAGGTATTTTTGGTGATGTTTGTCTTTGTTGTTTGTGTCTATGGACTGACTGCTGCTTCTATTTGTAGTATCTAAACTGGCTTGATTTACAGTGTCTTTTGTTTGCAGCAGTCCTGAGTGTGACAATGTTTTTGCTTTTGGAAAAACATTTGGTCTGTGCAATCCATCCTCAAACTCCTACTGAAGTCAGATGAGAACAGTGCAGGGACAAACCCCACACAACATCAGGCACAGCTGATCTAACAAGTGCTGGGAGCAAGGATTGGGATCCAGGTCTCTGCCCATCCCACTGACCTCCCTAGCTACTACTTGCTTAGTTTTCCTCTTAAGTTCATCACTCTCCACTTCTAGCTACCATACAGATTCAAGGTAGGAGCCTAGAGGGTGATCCCTTTGAGAGTTTTGTTGTCCAGTGATGAGAAATACCAGCAGAAAAGGTGAAGGCCATGGGTTTAAATTCAGGCTTGAGGTGGAGTTGAACTCGTGGTGCACTTGGCAAGTGTTTATGATAGAAAAGGTGGGCAGCAGCACCCTCTGTACCAACTACCCTTTAAAAAGGACAAACCTTTCTTAGCCTTGTGTCTGTTCTTAAATTCGGATTCAAAGCTCTGCATCCAAAATGGCTGATGATACTCAGTTCTAGGAAGAGGTGAAAATTGAGGTGCATCCTTGCAATTATCATGTCTTGCTGGCTGACTATAGGCTGCACTTCAGTCAGCACACAGGCTTTCTGTGTCTCACTTTCTGGAAGTGCCTGTTGGTCTCCATCGCCTCTGTAAGAAACCTCTGATTCTTTTTGTGTTTGTCACTTCAGTAAAATTCAAGGGGGAGCTCATTAATAGGTGATACTCATCTGATTCTCACCCCTCTCTCTGAGATGTTTCTCTTAAGACGTTTATTTCGCATCCTCCTTGCTTCTTCCCTTAACTAGTCCAAGACATGAGTGGCTTGTTAAGCAGATGAAAATAGATCCAGGCACTTGGAAATTCCTATTGTTCTCCAGAGAGACGACTGTCTAATGTCCAGTAGACCCATCTGTCAAGATAACAGCTGCCACTTTTTCCATAGTTCGTTTCTAAGATCATCAAGATCAAAACTTTGAGATGGAAAAGACCTATTTATAATAACAAACGGTGCTGTTAATAGCTCCTGTCCACTGTGGCTCTGAAGATACTTTAAAGGCTTACTGATTGAAGCCTTTCAAGATAAGGCTACATGTATTAATTAATATTATTGCTGGATATGTTAGTGGCTCTCCTTCTGACCTTGGTGAAACTACAGTCGCTGTTTCACAGGAAATAAAATGAATGTGAGTTATACTCACACAGCTGTCTGGTGACAGATCCTATTCTTTTTGACATCCAGCCTTGTGCTCTGATCACAAATCTACGCTTGCAGGATTCTGCTCTGGAGAATAGTCCCCAGTGCATCATTCAACTTAGTTTAAAATTACCATGGTCCAGCTCTTAAACTGCTACATATAGTTTTGTACCTTAATTAATGTCAGGGGAACCATGTCCGTTTATACCAATGAGAATCTGCAACACCAGGAACGACGAATAAAAGTAGGAAACAAAAGTGGCAAAAGAAGAATTTCATTGCTAATATTATTTCAGAACATGCTCTCAGAGTTTACAGGCAGAGGGATATTCATGACCCAGCTAGAATCTGCCTTGGAGCATGTAAAATACTGTTCACTTTGAAAACCACAAAAAGACTCCTTTTTTGTGAAAGCAGGTACCTTCCTTGTAGGTGGGAAAAACAAACTGTACAGCTGTAGAAAGATTTGTTCCTTTGGTGAGTGTATCTCATATATCTTTAAAAAGCCTAGAAAAGCAGTGGTATCCAAGTAAGATATTCTTCCACTGGAATGCTGCAGCAAATCATAAAGCCTGCTTAGCAAAATGCTGGGTTTATCCGATCTTAGTGGCACGCTGAACTTCTGACAACATCCCGAGGGTTACCCAATACAGAACTTGTTAATAAACTCTTCTCAGAGTTCATTCAGAGGCTGGAAGTGGCTTTTATCTTCTGTTGTTTCTACAGCACGTTTACTGTATGTGTTACTATAGAGTAAGTGACTCGGTAGATCTGTGGTCACCGAGTCTAAAAGACCTTAGGCAACATAATCCACAGGAAGGCGTTTGTTACACAGATCAAAACCTAGTTGGTTTTAAACTGTTATTTTCTCACTGATCACGACTGTGATCAAGTTGTTTTGGGTGGAATTAATCTCAACTCTCTTAGCTACCTAGAAGTCTATGGTCTGTCCATGCCAATAGAGAGAGCGCGGCATCTGGATACCCGTCCTTCTCCACTCTTCAGCAAGGGATTAGTTCCCTGAGTGGAGCAGCAGTGTGTTCTACCCAATTACCTTGGAAACTGTGTGTTACACTGAAGTGGAGTCCCATGGCGGCCTCAAATTGGTGCCAGTGAAGTCATGTCTCATTTTCCCACATGGAATCACAGGAGAGAGGAGACAATTCCCCAGGAATTCTCCAAACGCTTGTGAAGGGAGGGGATATTGCATAATGCCAGCCAGGAAGGTTATGCCACATCTCTAAAATAAGGCACATTACAGGAATGTCTGACCAGTCTGGATCAAAAAGTTGGATACCCCAGATAAAAAGCATTTGAATTCTGTGCTATGTATGTTTTATGTACATATGAGATCATGATGGAACAGCAGCGTCTGGCTTATTTAGAGTCTATGTAATCTTGGCATCTGGACTGTGCCTTCTTCCATGGCTCAGTCAACACCCATTTTTATAAACTGTGTTTTCTTCTTTGGTTGCATCTTGTGCATCTCTCTCATTTTCCAAGAAGTGTTTTCCTTTTTCTCCTTCTTGAGAACAGAGTCGTTGCTAAGTCCTTTACACAATGGTAGATGATTGCTGTGTTTGCCAAGATGAGTTTCAGTAGACCACCCCTGTGAATGAGCTATGGCTGTGCTGTGTGTTGGAGCTGGATGTGACAAAGAACTGGGTAACCAGGGGCATGTGGGAGAGAAAGAGCATTCATTCACAAGGCATGTGGGGAGAAATGTTATTTTTCAGTTCCAAATGCCCCAAAAGCCAACATACTGTGTGATATCTTGGTGTTAAGTGATAACACATTCAGAATATACTTCTTCCATGTTCAAATTTATTGTCTTTGGGTATGGACAGCCCGTTAATCCAGTACCCTACTAGAGATGGGTAGATGTTTCAGTAGTCTGGGTAGATGGGTGAATTTTTGACTAGACTGTTGCTAGCTCTAGCCAAGGGAATCTGAGTTGTTGCACTGATAAATGAAGATTTCAGCACAGATTATATTCAGAAGGAAATGGAGACACATACTGGAAATCTAGATAGCTGAAAAACAAAGGAAGTCCAGTCTGGGAACAGTTTGTCATTAAAGCACACCTCACTGCTGATGCAGCTGTATTATATTGGGTTGAGAAGATGTTTCTCCTGGCAGATCATTCAACATCCCCCTTCCCTGAGCGGAGGAGGAATTAACTAGCAGGGAAGATGGTTCTTTTCTTCCCAAACCCTTCTCTTAGGATCTTGGAGCCATGCTCAGAGCTTTTCCAAGAAACATCTGGAGGTCCTTTTCAGCCTTCTGTGGTGTTTTTCCATGCTCCCTGCACCCAGGTCAGTATTCAGAAGACTGGTTGACCTAGCTTGGGTCCTTCTTGTGCCAAACACCAAGAGATGGGTGGCTATCATGTTCACATATTTCAGTGAGGTGTAACTCCCTACTGAAGTGCATAACTTCCAGTGGAAGGTCATCTGCATGTTAAGATATGTGCTACAGGCTAACATGTCAAATACGTACCCCTGTTACATAGGTAATCATCAAACAAAGGTAGGGAGGAAGGAAATACGTGTGCGTTATCGCAGAGGAGGAGACTGCGAGTGAAACCAAGATGAAAAGGAGATTAACTGTATTGCCCTATTCTCTTGGTGCACTAGATGGCCAGAATTCTTTGGCCAAGTTCTGTGGCATATGTTCTGGTGGGAAATTTTGGAAAATTTGTGTTCTTTGTATTACAGCAGTGCTCTTGAACTGCTCTTTGTGCTTCTTGGCTGGTACCAGGGACTAGGGCCAGCAAGACCTCGCCAAGTCAGGAACTTTCCCTCTCCTTCCAGAACTTGTGTTACAGGATATGGTGTTTAGGAGTAGAGATGCAAAGTATTTCTGTAGTATCTCTAAAATGTTGCTTTAGACATCTACTGTCCTACTCATTAGCATATCCAGATTGACCTGATTCTGCCATGCTTATTCCAATGAAATTTGCCTTCTGCCCAAAAGCATGTATATTTTACAGCTGAACTTTGTAACGGCAACAGAATCAAACCCTAAAATAAAACGACTGTTTTAAGGCAACAGAATACCAGAGGAATTGTTTTGGTTTTCTTACAATTTATGTGGAATACACTTATTGAACCTCATATTTGCCTTCAGGGTAAATCTACTTTTTCATCTCTTTTAAAAATATGCAAATCTACAAAGCCGTTAGGACAGAAGAATGCCTTTCAGTAGAATGAACTAGACGATTGCATGTAATTGTCTTGGCTGTGAAGTCAAGCTAAGTGCAAGGCTCCTTCATATTGTCATGTAGTTGTACGCCACACTGATAGATAGTGTGTGGTAATGCATTATTGAATAGTTGTCGGTTGTGTCTTCATTGCATGCTGTCAGCTGCATAATAAATAATTGATTGTGTTGCTCTTACTCCACATTAAAGATATATGAGTATATAATACAGGAAGAAAATGAAGCGGCAAGGCTGCCTGTGTTGAAAAGATCAAGCACTGCTGAAGTGCGCTGCGGTAACAGGAACTGAGAAGTGCCCACCACCACTATCCATTTCCCATTTCTATACTTTGAGTCAGTGATTGTTTGTCATGGCAACAAATGGCACATTCAAATCGTTGCTGTTGCCTTTTTAAACAACAACAGTAAAATTGTGGTGAAGAGCTAATATGCTGCAGAGATGCACCCCTCAGTCTCCTTCAACTATTATCCCTCTAGACTGAAAATTCCCTTAAAAAGATTAATTTTTTTTCTTAAGTGGCTGTAAATTGTCAGAAAAATACAGTCCAAGTCAACATTTCCTTTTCTCCTCATAAGGCTTTATTTATATTAAGCAGAGGACACGTTAGCAGGGAAAAACTAAGTTTGTGTTAACAGTGGTACTAAACGTCAGCTGTTGAACCTTTCCCAGGAAAAGCCATATGTCCCTTCTCGGTTCAAAGTCCCCGCCCAGGGCACAGTAAGATGGCTCACTATTCAAACAGAGTGTATGCGATGAAAGCATCCTCCAGCTCACGTTCAGCACTCTTCATTTATTTCCCTTAAAACAGTCATAGAATCACAGAATCATTAAGGTTGGAAAAGACCTCTAAGATCATCAAGTCCAACTGTCAACCAGACAACTTTCATCAGTAAAACTGATGAGATGCCGAATTTGTCCAGAAAACAATTACAGAATCATAGAATCATTAAGGTTGAAAAAGACCTCTAAGATCATCAAGTCCTGCCGTCAACACAACACTACCATGACCACTAGACCATATCCTGAAGGGCCATGTCTACATGTTTTTTGAACACCTCCAGGGATGGGCAGGCTGTTCCAGTGCTTAATCACTCTTTCAGTAAATAAATTTTTCCTAATATCCAATCTAAACCTCCCCTGGCGCTAACTGAGGCCATTTTGTCTTGTCCTATCACTAGTTACTTGGGAGAAGAGACGAACACCCACCGCTCTAGCAAGCTCCTTTCAGGGAGTTGTAGTGAGCAATAAGGTCTCCCCTCAGCCTTCTCTTCTCCAGACTAAACAGTCCCATTTCCCTCAGCTGCTCCTCATAAGACATGTTCTCCAGACCCCTCAGCAGCTTGGTTGCTGTTCTCTGGACCTGCTTCAGCACCTCAATGTCTGTCTTGTACTGCAGCGCCCAAAACTGAACACAATACTCAGGCTGTGGCCAAATGAAGAGAATCAGAGGTATATACTGCTTGGGGCATCGTTGTCTGGAGGGAGGCTCACGGCCAAGTGTAACTAGAGATTTCATCGTGTCGTTACGATGAAAAGGTGTAAACCAGTGAACAGCATTTTGAGGTAATACTGGAATGAAGATGTAAGAGGTGTGAGATATCTGGCTTACGCAGATCTGGATTCTGATGGAATGAGCTGGAGAGCTGAGGCACGTTAGGTCCTCTGGGTGTTTCCCTGGGAAGCAGAAACACAAGGCACTGGCTGTATTTACCTAGAAAAGTGTTGCCCAGTTCTCTTCATTTAACACCAAGACCTACGGGAACCTTTCTTGTTCCTGATGGGAAACCACACGTTTTCCAGGTGTGTGAGCATGAGACCAGCGGGGGACACTGCTGAACACAGAGTAGTTGTCCTGCTTTACTGCAGTGTCAGACCTGAGTCCTGAAGAGAACTCATCTATTTTAATGTAAAATGTGAGTAACACCACTGCAGTCGGTGGAGTTCTGCTGGTGTAAACCACCCTGGGATGTGATTTGGGACTTTATGGATGTATTTCTCCCACCATGTCGGTGCAATTGGGCTGAACTCTGCTTTACTGAACTGTGCCTTCTGCTATACACTGTGAAGGTGGCAATGTTGACACAAAAGCTTTTGTACAGTTTCGAGAAACTTCCCAATAACATATTTTCCAGACTAAAAGCATATATTAGTAATAGTTACAGATTGTAAATGGGGAAAAATCAGAATTTCCAGCCTCTGTGACGTTCTCCTGACAGAATATTGACATATTTTGACATAGAAACAATATATTTTAAGGGGAAAAAGAAACACTTGAGATTGAAAATTCTTAGTGCACAGCAACATTAACTGCAGCAAATGCTGCCTCCGAGAGTGCTAGGGACCAAACTAAATGACAAGTTTATAACAGCACAGATTTATTACAAGACATAATTGGAAAGGTGGCTGCATTAAAGGGCATCAAAATATAGTCTGTCCTAAAGAACTTTGGTCTACATAAAGTGAAGCAGAATGGTGTCCTAGAAACACCCTCTGAATATGTGCCCTTCGCTCAGCTGCCAACATATGCTGGCAGCAAGTAGCTGTCTTCAAGCTGCCTTTATGTTCTGTAGGTAACTACAGTTTGAAAAAAGTAAGATAGTGAAATACTTTGCAGATGAATGTTGCTGGTTTTTGAAAGTCACCTATTCAGTTTATCCCTTTAATACTTCTGAGGTAAGTGAATCTCATTGTACATGATAAAAGGAGAGCAACTAGTGAAATCAAGGGATTTGTCCTGGATTAGAATCTCCATCTTCTAATTCCCAGAATGTGTCACCAATGCAAAGACAAATAATTCAGTAAACACTGGAGCCAGTGAAGCCTGGGATGCAATTTGATCTACTTCATTTAAGTATGGATGGATATGTTAATACCTCCTCACAAGGGCCTTATAAAAAGCTGGCAGTCTAGCGTTTAAAATGAACGCTGTTAACTTTCTTAAATTTTCTAAGTTATTTGACTGAGAATGATAAACAATTCCTGGGGGTTATTGCAGTCCTAACATCTAAATCAAGGTGGTGAGACACTGGAACAGGTTGCCCAGGGGGTTGTGGATGCTCCATCCCTGGGTGTCTTCAAGGCCAGGTTGGATGGGACCTTGAGCAACCTGGTCTAGTGGGAGGTCTCCTTGCCCATGGCAGGGGAGTTGGACCTAAATGATCGTTGAGGTCCCTTCCAACCCAAACCATTCTATGATTCTATGAGTCATTCTTGAAGATACCTCTCTCTCCATTAACTGTCGCAGTAGCTTAGATGACAGGTTGAGGCATAGTTTCTATCTTTGAGATGGCTAATGTTAGCAGTGGAGTTTTACACATAAATTTTCCAGATTGAGGCACATAAGCTTGACAGGCTACCTATGGAGGGCCTTCAGTGTTCTCTACTTCCATCCATCTTTTGTATAGACAAGGCTTTGGACATGGTTTGGGGCATGGTTTTTCTTGGGACCATAGGTGTAAGTTAGGTGTCTAAAGAGCTGGGCTGGGTCTGTGGATTTATGTTATGTGGTTGCTTGAATTCCCAGTGGAATCGTTACTAGATGAAGGAACCCTCTGGTAAAAAGAAACTTAGACTGTGGTCCAGCTGCATCATTCATGTCTTTCCATTCTTGACCTCTTCTTGATAATAGAGGTTCTATGATAACAAAGAAAGATTGAGCCTTTCTTTTTGCAGAAGCACTTACAGGATCTTCTTACTCACAGTTTTCTTTTCATTACATGCATGGGATCTTTACGTCAGTGTGAACCCTACTCCTCTGTCAAACTTGGTTGAAATTGGCTAAAAGATTCAAGAGTTATTAGGCAAGTACAGACAGTGTCATGAGCCCTCTCCCCTTAGGAAACAGACTTAAAAGACATGATCTTGGCTGAGGTTGACTGACCTCAGTTAGTTAATTCACATTAGAAGAGTAGTGCAGGCACACCTATGTTTTAATAAGAAAAAACAGCTCGTGTTAAACCCAGACTGAAGTTTTGTTTTCACTCCTGCTTTAGCCCAAATGGCATCATGGTTTTGGCAGTTAAGATGGATCCCTAGTCATGGTCCTTAACAAAATGATTTGTTTACTCTTTGATCTTCAGCTTCAATGAGCTGAACTTCAGTGATTCAGCAGGACCCAAGATCTGAAACGTCCTTTTCTACAGCCACCTAGTTTTTAAGACCTGGTCATTTAATTAGGACACCTTGTAGATCAGACTGTTTTCAAATCCACACAATATTCTGATAACTGGGTTTGTACAATTAGTTATTTTAATGCAATGATGGTTACCTTTCAGAATCAAATGTAAGGTTATTACAACAAGTAAGCATATAGGCATCTAGATGTCCTTGCTCAGTCAGAACTCTTATCGATTGCTCTGACTTTGCAAAACAATGTTGTTGTTCAGCTCCAGATTGTGGTTTTTTTTCTCCTTGTTGTTAGCTACATAAATAAAGGTCCTAGCAGGCCAAAGATGGGCATCTGTCCTTCTTGAAGAATATTAACCAAATCTTTTTTTTTTTTTTTTCACGAAAAGAAAATCAATTGATGCATTAGCAAGAGAGAAAATAAAGCATTTTGCTGGTTTAGCTCCCAGGAGTCTGAGTACTCGACTCTTAACTTTCAGAACTAGAGAGATAAAAAAGATCTAAAGTTCAGATCTAAATGCAGATCGGAACTTCTCCAGGGCACATGGGGACTCTGACTCATTTCTAAACTAGATGTACATTTAAAGGGCAGTCATATAAAAATCGACCCTGCTGCCAGAGCTTCAGCGAATACGGACACATCTGACTCTTTGAATCCCAGTTTGTCCTCTGAAGTGCTGGGGCCTGAGTTGTGGGCCACCAGTTAGAGTTGACCTGTGAATGAGTCACAAACTAGCAGAATGTTTTGTTTTCCCAAGTGGCTTCATGTTCCAGAGGCGGAAGCTGGTCCACCTGTGTTTCTGTGGCTCTGCCCTCCCCCAGGTGGTGGTGGTTGTGGTGGTGGGCAAGGCCAGGGCTCTATGAAGCAGGAGCTGATCAGTTGGAAGAGCTTCCTGTTGGGCGTGGCTTCTGTTGGGGCTGGTTGCAGCTTGCTGAGCTCTCTTGGTGGTGTCCTTCCATGTGAAGGTCCCTTGAGGGAGCCATCTCTGCCTGTTGTGTCCAGCAGGCGATGCTGGCACCACAGTGGGCAGTGGAGGAGCCGGGCCCACGGGAAGCTGTGGCAGGAGTGTTGTTGGAAGGAAGCCTTCTGAGGGGATGTTGCTGAGTTCAGTGTTGGCCTGTGTGATCAGGCAACTGATGGCAGCTTAAAATGATGATGGCTGAACCGACACAACAGCCTCCCAGAGCAATAAGGTGGGGTGATGACAATGGAGGTTACATTTCTGAATTCATCACCTGATGAATTTTCAGCCTTTCCTGAAAGTAGGATGTTGCTGTAAACATAGAAGCCTGTGTTTTTCTACAAGGCCTAATGCATCTTCTATAAGCTTTCAATGGTGAAGTGGGAGTCAGTTTTTATATTCTATATATTAGACAAGCAAGCTCATGGGCAGATAGAAACATTATTTTAAATGGGAAACATTGTCCGGTAGCTCTGGTCAGGATCTCTGAAGAGTTAACTCTGGTTCTGCTGCTGGTTTGATGTGCAGTGTTTTGTAAGCCACCAGACCTTTAAGCTAAGTGTTTTAATAGGATTTAGGTACAAAATGAAGTGACAGCATACAGAAGTGTGGCAGAACTTTACGTCTGAATCTGAACTTCCAGACTGAGGCTGTTTTATGATAAATATTCTACCTCCTTGGGCTACTGTGAAGAATAACTAATGTTCACATACTGCTTTGAACATGCAGACTGTAATGACAGTATTAAGTTTTACTATTAAAACTATTAAATATTGGGATTCTGTAATAGTCTCCTTCCATTTCATAGTATCATAAGGTTTTATGATGTGTTTAAAAATAAAATTGCTGTGAGGAAGGACTGCCATTTAAATTTAAGATCAGGTACTTCAAAAAAGGATTTTATCATATGCCTGAGAGTTCCCCCCAAGCTGCTTCCCCCTGCCTGCCCTCCTCCATAGGCAGCCTGGGTTTCTACATTACAAATGAACCCATGCTTGTCTGAAACTAGAAAGCCTTGTGCAGACAACTGCTGTGACTTCCCAGCCTGTGTGTAGGTGGGGTTAGGGGCATCACCGAGCTGAGATATTGTGTAACATGTGTATGGACTTGCCTCGGAGCATAGATAAAATACTTCAGTATTATACTGTGAAAAACTTAAGGAATATGACAAGCACTAACGGTGAAGGTTGTGAAACATACCTTATTGGCAGGCTTTTCCATGATTTTCCTCCTAAGGCCTTATACACATGCACACACATCTCCAAAGTACCAACTTCAACAAATGTTGGACTTTGTCAACAGCTGGTTTGCCTTAATACGGCATTTGGTTTTAATATTGATGTAAAGTATCTAGACACAGAACCCAACTGGAACAGTCAAATACTGTGTGCTCATTACTGTAAGTCCAGAACGCCAGCACTGCCGATTTAACTGTTGATGAATTTGGAGACATCTGTGTCTGAGCAAGCTGTTGGGACTTCACTTGTATTCACTGCAAAGAAAGAGGCACTGCTAGGATGCAACTCATCACATCCTAACATAGATCCCTACGTTAGGTTAGATTAATCGCCCCTGAAAGTGCCTTTTTTTCTGACTTAATTATAGAGGGAAGCACAGTAATTAGCTCACGAGTATCTGGCTACATCTTAGAAGCATAAAGCTTGGTAAGATTAACCCTACCTTTTTATTTGTTCTTTTTTATTCTGGCACATCTCTTTATATTTACCTTTGATTCATAACAGACTTTTAAGCAAGCAAGATATGCCTTTTTTGTTGTTGTTTGGACAATAACTGATGGTTTTCACTGAAAAAGAAAACTTGTGCATCAAGCTGCATCAACTGCTTTAATGAGAAGAATCATAGAAGCATGGAATTGTTTGGATTGGAAGGGACCTTAAAGATGATCTCATCTCATTCCAACCCCCCTGCCATGGCAGGGACACCTCCCGCTAAACCAGGTTGCTCAAGGCCCCATCCAATCTGGCCTTGAACACCTCCAGGGATGGAGCATCCACAGCCCCCCTGGGCAACCTGTTCCAGTGTCTCACCACCCTCAGAATGAAGAATTTCCTCCTAATTTCCAATCTAGATCTCCCCTCTTCCAGTTTGAACTCATTACTCCTCATCCTGTCACTACAGGCCTTTGTAAACAGTCCCTCTCCAGCCTTCTTGTAGAACTAGTAAGACGGTATTTTTCATATTGGATTAGCAAGGCAGTATTTTGCACACTTCTCAGCATTTCTGTCAAAGCTGTGCTTGACAGTGTTGTTCTCAATTGGAAACTTTCTCATATAAAGAACTTTTCTTTGTACAGCACCTTGCACATGAAAGTCATGGCATATGCCCCGAACACTGGCACTCCAGCATTGCAGAGAAAGGATTTATTCTAATATATAAATATCACCCTAACCTTGCAATATCCAGAATACAGCATTTTGAAAGAGCAATTACCAGATACTTTTAAGTTGAAAGCTACCATAATTGTCCACTATTTGAAAAGAGAATGAAAATACCTAATCATGGAGAGCTCTGTGAAGGTTTATCCATTTGCTGTAGAATCTGGGCATGTGTTCATAATACACGGGTTGGAACAGCGTGGTGCCCATCCAAAGGAATGAGTAGGGGGTTCCTGTGGCTATCTCTTGTGGCTGAATGAAAATGTAAAGAACAAGGATAATATACAGAGAGATGTCCATGCTATTGTCTTATCTTTGAGTGCAGAGTCTTTTCCGTTCTTCTTGTGCGAGGAGAAGACATACGCAGTTGTAACGTTGTGCAGAAGTTTCACATGCCTGGTGTGGAGTGGCCACGTTTGTGTAATGCACATTATTCTGGTACTCCTGAGTAAATCAGGTGGGGAAGGCAAACAACCCAAGGTACCAAATAGTTCTCCCAGGTATTCTGGTATAAATATGCAGGAACAAGTCAAAGGAGCTGCTCTGTACTTGCAGATGTTTAACTGGCAGCAACTTCGGCTCAAGAGTTCCCAAAGCTGGATCTACATCCCCACCCTTTGAAGCGGGTGGAAAGCTCCTGTCGAGGGTGGTGAGCTTTGGGCCACACATAGCAACACCCCCTGGTTACCCGACAAGTACTCTGCAGGGACTCTTGCCTTTAGTTAGTTGTGCTGTTAAAAGAATACCTTAAAATAAATGGTAAGTATTTAATGAGAAGTAAACCTAGTCAAGTTTATGTTAAATTTGGTTTTGTCTGTAGGCTTGTTTTGGGGAGCTTTTTTGTGTTTAGGACTAGGTCTGGATCAGTTCCCTGCATTGGAATTCTGTCTTCTGCTACTTCCCAGTTGTTCCTTGCATCCTTTATCTACTTAACCAGAAAGCTCCACTGTGTGAGCAACATCTCTTCTGTGTGTCTGTGCAACACCTGCTATGATACAATACCTACTGCATTAAGATCAGTAAATTCCTGTTTAAGAGCCTAAATTAGTAGAAGGCAAAGGTAACAATATGGTACCACTGCATTTGACTCTTCTGCCTTATCCATTTGGGATGAGGCTTCAAAGTGAAAATGGAAAGGAGCAGCTGATGTGACCGAGACATTAATTTTTCACTGCTTCTCTCCCTCCTAGCACTTAAATTCAAATGTAGCTCAGATTGAAACTGTGTCTTGTTTTGGCAGGAATGCTACAGAATGGGAAGAAATTTGATTCCTCCAGAGACAGAAACAAGCCATTCAGGTTCAAGATTGGCAGGCAAGAAGTCATTAAAGGATTTGAAGAAGGTGTCACACAGGTACAAAGAAATGATTCTGGCAGAACTTCACGCCAGCTGAGGGGTGTGTGAGCACATCAACGTCCAGTGCAATGGTGACGAGACCAAGTGGAAATCAGAGTGTAGGACATGGAGTGGTTTTCTGAAGGCATGGTCCATTCGAGTACAGTATTTCCTGTAGTTCTCCCCCATCCATCCAGGGATGTCCCCTACTCCCCACTCATGAGGCTTTCCACATGGAATGCGTTTGGGAGGGGAAAGCTGAAGTCCCCTCCCCAGGTGCCAACATGCCACATAAGCCCCATCCTGTTCCCATGGGCAGCTCCACGAACAGACAACAGCGGCCTCTAACGTGTTCCAGGTGGCCACGTTTTATGGAGAGGCCTCTATTCAGCTAGTCCATAAAAGTCCAAGCTGCCGTTTTTTAAGACATCTGTGACTGAGCTGCAGATTTTGACCCCTACTGAATAAGGTACCAAAATGCACTGTTAAATTTTTATGACTTCAGGCTCCCAGCTACAAAACTTAACCTTCACTGACCAGCCCTAAGCTGAGACAGAGGAAACTGCCCTCCATTAATTACAATTTGAGTGCCAGAACAGTAAAACCCTAGAAATGGCACACTATGCAGTTCATTGCCAACTCCTGCTTTTTTTTCTGTAGTGTTGCGAGGGCCCGCTGCGTGAGGAGTGCCATCAGGCTGCCCAAGTGCAAGAGTGAATGAGATCAGGGTACAGGTTCCTCATGACTCTCCATTTTGGGATCCTAGAGCTCAGTGTAGAAAGAAACTGCTCAAATATTATTATAGGAACAACTGTAACAGGAATGACTTCTGCTTACATAGAGAGAAGGGAAGAATGCAAAATGAGAAACAATCCACTGGGGAATGATGCAACCATGCTTTTCCAGAGAGAGATGGAAGAGAAAATAGTTTCCAGCCCTAGAGAGAAAGCAATGCAAACGTTCCCTTCTCTCCAGCCAGAGAAGGAGAAGTCCATCTGAGGAATTCTAGACTCCCTGAAAAATACCCACCTTCCTCTGCAGGATTTGAGTTGGACTCTTTATTATTTGCTTTGCAATAAGGCCTAAGAGGAGTTCAGGACCCCAGTGTGCTGTAGAAACCAGAAGCCAGGCAGATAAAGCTGTGGCAACACACTATGGGTGAATGTTTATCCTCTCTTGACTGCTCTCCCTCCTAATTAGTGAGTGGCCAAAAGCCATTCCAGGAATGAGTGTGGCCAGGCGCTGCCCGTCTGCTCCTCCTAGTGGATTACTGTCTGAAGTTGAGCCTGTAGCTTTCTCCTTCCACCTCAGGGTTCTGAGGTGCTTGGGGAGTGTGACTGACATAAGGCACATGGAAAAATGCAGTTCACTGTGTCTAGCATATAGATTTTTTCAAACCTTGGTTTAATGACTGTCAGATGTCAGCAGCATCTGCATTTCTGTGCTCAACTTCTGACAGCGTAAGGTTGCCCCATGCCTAAATCCCCTGCACGACTTCCCAGCTGCCCGGCTTGTGGGGACCTGTCAGAGCAGCAGACAGCCTGCCCCAGGCAAGCCCCTGCAGAGACCAGGGGGGTCATCTGCTCATATACCCTCAGCCCTATGCTATGAATACTCCCTGAATAGGGGAATATTCATATGCACACTTTTCTTCTGCCTAAATTGCTGAAAGCTCTAGCTTTGGCATATTTTATAGGACCTGGAGAAAATTCAACAGGAGATAGCACGTAATCCGTGGTCCAATGAAGTGCCTTATCTTGGGAGAGAGGGCGGAGTTAAAAATCATTGCTTCCGATCAGGGATTGATTCTCAGCCAGTGAATATTCAGTCACCAGGGCACGGTGCACGAGTAGCAGTTTGAGAGCGCTCCACTCAAAATACTCTGTTGGAAGAGCAGGGCTCTGAATCCTGATACCCCAAATCTCACTGAGCCCTGTTACCTCCAGAGCTGATCTGGAGTGAGAGAAATCAGCATTTCTGTCCCTCCCAGGGGCAAGGGCTCTCTGCTGGAGTAAGCGGCACCTGGGGTGAGACATCTGCCCTTGGGCTTGGGCTGAGTTTAGGGAAATAAGCACCTCTTTACAGTAGGATTGCATCAGTGTTTGCTGTGCACCTGCCCAGCAGAAGAAAGGTGGGTGTCTGCAGTGTTAATGGTTGAACAGTGGTTTTGAAGTTGTCCCTGGTGGTGGCTGAAGAAGGAAAAATGTTGCTGGGTGCTTTTCAGAAGCTGAACTTAACTGTGTTTCAGCACTGGTCTCTCACGAATACAAAGCTCTGGTCCTATCTGTTACAGAGAGCCTTTTCGTAATGCCCACTGGTGGTTTACATGTCCCCTACGCTCCACAGAAGGAGCTCACACATACAGCTGGCTCCAGCACAGGCTGGAGGGACCAGACTGTGCCTTAAAAAGCCTTTGTGTGATTCCCAGACTGGCAACTTCTTAAATAACTGCTGTGCGAAGCCAGAGGAGCCAGGAGACCTACATCTGAGTTGTTTGTGGCAGCTTCATCTTGAAGCTGAAAGATGAGTCCAATGGTCCCAGCTCTCCTTGATTCTGTAAGTCTGCCACATGGTGATTTGTTCATTGATTTCCTCCTAATACTGTTTTTTTGTCTTCTCTTTTCCTTTCTCCAACATCCAAAACACAGATGAGCTTAGGACAAAGAGCAAAGTTGACCTGCACACCTGAGATGGCCTATGGAGCCACCGGCCACCCTGGGGTCATCCCTCCCAACGCTACTCTCCTCTTTGATGTGGAGCTTCTCAGGTTAGAGTGAATCTTCTCATGGAAGTTGGCTGGAGACATCTGTTAATAACCATCCGTTCTTTCTCGCCTTGCCAGCAGCAGGAGGAATCCTCACTGGAATCCCCATCTCCCCTGCTCAAGCTGTCCTGCCAGTAGCACCCGCCATTCAGTTTCTTCCGCCTTCCTTCTCTTTTTTAACTTTGTGGTGTCCGTATTTGCCCTTTATTAGAAGCTTCGCTTTGGGAAAGATGTCTGCCGCTGTAACATTTTCAAGTTGTACATTTTATTTAATTTGCATGTAAGAAGAATTCACAGTGATGATTGAAAATATATATAAATATAAATATATATATATATTCCTTATTGAAAAACCACTGCCTTACTGTACACTTAAACCAAGAAAAAACAAACAAACAAACCACAAAAGGTGCTCACAACAACAATCCAATGTACGCCTTGTACATGAATGGGCATTAGCCAAACAGAGTTACCTGCGCTGCCACTTTCCGCAACTTGTACGTTCTGCTTGCTGCTGTTTTAAAAAATGCTGTCTCATTGAAGAATTAAAAGCATCTATATATTAAAAAAAAAAACCCTCACAATAAAATCTTGATTCTTTACAGTTTCTATTTCCTGTTTTTCTCCTCTGGCGACTGGAATTCTTTTTGGTGTATAAGAAGTCCTTCAATCGTCAACCCATTTTTTTGTTATTTCCTTTCTGATATGAAGCACGCGTAATTCCATGCACTGCTTCTGTTATAGATGGCACAGTGGAACATCTCTGTGAGACCAGAGGTCCCAGGACCATACAAGGAAGGGCTGCTGGGACAGAGAGGTTTCCCAGCTCTCCATCTCCCTTCCCCTGCTGGTGGCCCCTCAACTCTGGCCAAAATTTGACCGCTGAAGAAAGTGATGCTTCTCAAGGACATGCCGTGCTGGTCCAGGTCTATGCCTTTACAACAGCAAAACTAGCGTAAAATGTTCTGCTGTAGTTGAGAAAGGCTAGAGACGAGCAGAATTATGTGTGTCCACATAACCTGAACTGTGGGATGAGGTGGCCACTGAACACAGTGGGGCTTTTTTAGGCTGCATCTTCTGATGCTGTTTGTGTAGCCTGCCAACTTACCTTGTGTGCTGGGCTACTGGCGCTTGAGACCAAGCCTTCTTATTTACCTCCTTTGATGGTTCTATGAATTCAGGAAATGCTGCTTCCTCCCCTGGAGACAGAAAGAGGTGGACACTGTCATTTACCTGGTTTTAGAAGCATAGAACGGTTTGGGTTGTAAGGGACCTCAAAGATCATCTAGTTCCAACCCCCCTGCCGTGGCAGGGACACCTCCCACTAAACCAGGTTGCTCAAGGCCCCATCCAGCCTGGCGTTGAACACCTCCAGGGATGGAGCATCCACAGCACCCCTGGGAAACCTGTTCCAGTGTTTCACCACCTTCAGAGTGAAGAATTTCCTTCTAATTTCCAATCTAAATCTACCCTTCTCCAGTCTGAACCCACTACCTCTTGTCCTATCACTACAGGCCTTTGTAATAAGTCCCTCCCCAGCCTTCTTGTAGGTCCCCTTCAGATACTGGTAGGCCACAGTAAGGTCTCCCTGAGCCTTCTCTACCTCAGGCTGGACAAGCCCAACACTCAGCCTGTCTTCATAGGAGAGGAGTTCCAGCCCTCTAATCATCTTCATAGCCCTCCTTTGGACCATCTCCAACAGTTCCATATCCTTCTTGTGCAGGGGGCTCCAGAGCTGGATGCAGTACTCCAGGTGGGGTCTCACAAGAGCAGAGTAGATCCTCCATCATCTCTTGGTCCTGCTGTTGACAAGCTTCTGCTGTGTATAAAGCAGCAGGTGGGGGGCATCGCTTTGCCCTTCTGCTTCTTCTGGGTTCCTCACCAGTGAAACACGTGTTCCTGCTGGGCTTTAGGAGCTGGTCGTGTTCAGCCTTATCTGCAGAGCTGCCGTGCACTTTCCTTCTGCCCTGAGCAGCACAACTCAGCCATTACCCAGCTGTAAAATCCCCATTACAGCTGGTTAACGAAGCTCTGTCCCTCGGCACCCCGTCTCTGCAGAGACCTTTGTTGGAAGCAGAGATTATTAAATTTTTCACGCCAATATCATTTAAAAAAAAAAAATCTGAAGTGAAAAACTAATTTTGCTTTGCAATACTCGGGGAAATTAAGTAAGTCTTCAAGGAAATGTAAGCTTGAGCTCTTTGACTGCAAATGCATTAATTTATTTAATTGTATCATCGATCAACACAGTACATACAATTACTACCACTATATAATGGATTGGAAAAAATTTACTGTCATTGCCTGTGTAATCAGAGACGCTCTTGTTACTAATTTCTGAACAGCACCCATGGAAGGAAAAATGACCTTCCAGGCTTAATTTTGTGCCCTACTTCCTGAAAAATTAAATGGGAAGTGAGCGCACACAAAAACCAGCACAGATGCAGAGAGCGAGCCTGGCAACAGCTGCCTTATTTGCTGCCCCCTCTGCCACTCATATAACCGAACTCATCTCCCTGTCCTTTGATGTCACATTTCAAACAAAATCTTGAGCAGACCTCATCAGAACAATCCTCCGGGCATTCGATTTCCATTCCCTCTGTCTTGCAGGTACAAATTATTATTTCATTTTACATGTGCAGGGACACTGAAAGCCCTGAACAGGCACTGGAAGAAGATGTATGAAATGGAATATTTAATGAAAGGCAGCAGCTGAGCGCTCAGAGAAATCAAAAGCTGCTGATCTCGAGGATTCATCGAAGGAATTTTTATTAATCTTATTACCCTACAGAATTACTTTTTATGTATGTTTTTCAAACAGCATCAAATCCTCATCAAAACAGACGCTGCGGTGCAAGCACCGTGCACGCCGCTGTTGACAGAAGCAGTGCGGTATTTGCACGATTTCCAACGAGGCTGGCAGCAAACGGCACCACTATTAGCACTTTGGTATTTTATTAGCAGTATTTATTATTATTTATTCATTAGAAGCATCAATCCGGCATGGTAACAAGCATCCCCTGTTCCTGTTATAGCGAGGGGCCTTCGAAATGCCCAGTAACTGCTGTGAACGGCCCCAGTTATCCCAGTGTTCGGCACTAGGTTATAACCTAGTTGTAACCCCTCAAAGCTGAAATCACACCTGAGCCATGTCAGCTGCCTCCCCCCTGCTCCTCTAGGGTGAATCAGCCAGCTCCCAGTGTCACCATCACCCTTCCTGCTCCTGCCAGCTGAGAAAGAACACGCACACCACATGGCAGCCGCAAGGGACCTCCTGTGCTCCAGAGCCGGGTGTCGGTACCCGTCGTGTCCTTCCCCACCACGCGGGTGCTGAACACACGTGAACGTTCCCGTGCGTACGGGGATGGATGTTCTGCAAATCCTGACCTGTATGGCAAACGTTCAGGTGACAAATGACTTTCTAACAGGAAAGGTGACATGCAGAAGTAGCACAGAACAAAATGAGACTTGAAGAAAAAGCAGACCTATGTAGACGTTTATTTTTTTACTAAGTGGACACAGGAACAGCATCGTTCTTTAAGTGATGCATTTCAATGAAAACCTGAGGATAAGAGAATGGGAACGTTCCTTTATGACAGTATAATGCACTGAAGAAAATGTTAACTGACATTACAAATCCTCAGGCAAAGTACATTTGCATCTGCCCATGTTCTGCACTGGCTGGAAGTTGTCTGGTCAGGGAGTTCAACATCCCATCCAAGCGAACCCTTCCAAAATATACGTTACACATCCTGTAAAAAAACCAAAACACTGATATTTATTTATAGGACACGAGTGCTGAACAAAAAAGCTTAAAAATTTAGATCTGTTTTTCCTCCGCCAGATGCACATCTAAAAATGTATATACATGAAATCTATTACAGTCCAAACACACCGAGTAGAAGACAATCGCACTGCAGGTATCCAGAATTACCACCGTCACCTACTGTCGTTTTGCTCAGGTGTCCTCTAGCTCACAGTAAAGGTCCGTGTTCCTGCCGCCCCTACTGACCTCAGTACCAACCCGGGACAGGGAATAACGACCCCGAACGCCGTCAGGCCAGCCCTGCAGCCACACGCTATTAGAGCAGGATTATCTTCCTGCAGCTCACCAGCTTTGTCTATCACTGAGAACAAGGTATTTTGACTGAAGCCATCTAAGCAGCTCCATCACTTTAAAAGGCCATTCGCATTCTACAGTTTGTAAAAGAAACTTTATTATAAACATGGATGTGGGCCGGCTTTGTTCCTACAAAGAAGCAGCCGAAGGATCATTAACTGAGCTCTTGGGACTAAGTGGCTGCCACGCTTCAAATCCATCCAGAGGCTGGGCAGAACTTCAGGAAGGGTGAAACAGTCAAGTGGCTTGCTCCCGGCTGGGAAGGTCCTGCTAGAAACAGGGCTGTGGTTACGCAGCGTTTACCAGGTGTCACACAGAGAAGCCAGGGCCACTTATGGGGATCTAATCTGAAAGCAGATCTTCCAATGGTTTACATTTATTTAATTCTAATGTGGCGATCTAAAGAGTCAAATTACAGCTTATCAAATTGTTTTTTAAAGTGATACTTCCTTGAGAATTCCTGTGTTCAGTTCAAGAACTCAGGGGCGAAGTTTGAAAACGGCTGAACTCAATAGCAGAGTTTGAAAACGGTTTTCCAAAAAGATCAGTTTATTTTGGTGGGTCTGTATTAATTCCGTATTTTTCCTTGAGAAGCTTGAGCTGTTCCTCTTTCTTCTTTGTGTCCATCTTTTGGAATGCCTGTGGTTAGGAAAACAAAGGATGTGAGTGCTTTGCAATACTCGGGGAAATTAAGATGTTACTTCCCAGTAACTGCAACTAACATCACTACGAGCTACAGCAACATCACACACAAGCAGCGCCGCTTAATTCTCCACCTCAAGAATGCCACAGAACCCTGGACACCGTCAGAACAGGCAGAACGTCAAGACCTAGAGACATTTCACCTGCAAACAACATCTCACACCCTGCTGCAACGGTGCCGCTTTAAGGCCTCTGCTTCCTCCTCTCCAAAGTGCACTTTTTCTGACACCCTTGGTCCATAGGTGCTTTTTTTGCACACAAACCACCAAGCAAAGATGAAACTGACAATTTACCCAATCCATTCCCCTCTACACGTTTGTATTTCTTTCTCTAAAATATCCAAGCAACTATCTTGTCAAACGGAATTTTTGTTTGTGCTCTCTGTGTTCACAGATAACTTAAAAAACCAACCAAGCAGCCCCAGGCGCACGTACCCTGTTTGCGTTATAGTACAGCACCACAAGGTATCTGTTGCACACGTTGAAGCCCGACAGGTGATCACAAGCGTTTTTGGCATCAAAGATGTCTTCATAGACCACGTAGGCTGTTCCTCTGGTTTCAGGAGTGTTTCCACTGCAGAACAAGATCAGTTTTCATGTTAAGCGAAACAAACAGGAAATAGTTCTATTAGTATTTAGCAGCGGCTGAGATTAGATGAACTAACATCGCTGAAGAGCGATGGATTGCCCTTTTTATCTAGACACTGAAAGAGGACCCTGCTTTCCACACCAACCTCCAGCCACCGTTCAGAGCCGGAGGCAGTAGGAAAACGTGACAGAGCACATGCTGCGTTATGCTCCACCTCATAACAACTACCAGAAGCTGTCGCTGTCAGGGGTTGTCCTACTTCTGGAAATACTTTATGTTTTTATTACAGCCATTGGCTGGTTTTATTTAATATGACAAGGCCAGGCTGTCGGTTAGTGGCTGCCCGGACCAGATGTCTCCCTGGGATGGAATATGGCTCTCGGCTCCAATGGAAAGCTTCCCTGATATGTCATAATTCTTTATGTCCCACTCTCATGCTGTTCCAGCCTGCACATCTTCAGAAGCCTTAAGTATCAGTTCTCTTTTATGCTTATTAGTGAAGAGTTCCAGCTATTCAGCCAAGCAAGAAGTTTTCGCTGTCCCTTGTCCCTTCAGCCACTTCCCTGGTCACTTTGTCGCGCTTCCCTGTACACGAGAGAGCTCAGCAGTGACATGTTCCAACACAGCACCAGCAGAATGTGCCCCCAGAACTCAGAGGTGCTGCAGGTTATTTTGCCACCATCCAGATAAAAGTAATACAAAAAGCCCGTATCAAACACAAACCACATTTCCTTTCCATTTGCACATCTCTTGAAATGCGACTTATAATATTTTCTTTTAAGTATTAAACACCATTTAAGTATTAAATACCAAACAGTATTAAAAACAAATATTTTAAGTATTTCCTCACCCTCCCCTGCCTAAGTATTTATGGAGCCCCCAATACAAGAGGAACATAGATCTGTTGGAGGAGGGCCACAGGGATGATCAGAGGGCTGGAACAGCTCTGCTGTGAGGACAGGCTGAAAGAGATGCAGCTTTTCAGCCAGGAGAAGAGAAGACTCTGGGGACACCTCATTGCGGCCTTCCAGTATCTGACAGGGACCTACAAGAAAGCCAGGGAGGGACTTTTTACAAGGGCTTTTAGTGACAGGACAAGGGGTAATGGGTTCAAACTGGAAAAGGATAGATTTAGATTAGGCATAAGGAAGAAGTTCTTCACTCTGAGGGTGGCGAGTCACTTGCACAGGTCGCTCAGGGAGGCTGCTGATGTCCCAACACTGGATGTGCTCAACACCAGGTTGGATGGAGCTTTGAGCAACCCGGTCTAGTGGGAGGTGTCCCTGCCCATGGCTGAGGGTTTGGAACTAGATGAACTTTGAGGTCCCTTCCAACCCAAACCATTCTGTGATTTTTCAGAAGGGAACAAAACCAATCCTTTTGTACGACTGTCAGTACTCCAACCAACCTTGCTACGGCTCGCAAAAGCTCTTCCTGAATTTCAGCTTCAGCCAACTCTTTCCACTAGAAGCTCATCAGAACACAATACTAACTAGATTAAATTATGGTTTAACCCACAGGATTCACACAGAACTCAGGGGAACAAGCAACATCAGAACTCAGGTCTTCAATATTTCAGCTAAGAAGAGAGCCTCAGATTTGCTGCAGACTTGCTGTAATTTGGTGTATAACCTTGATACATTTAAAAACAAAATTACAGTCAGATCGCCATTACCCACAGACAACGTGGCTTGCGGACAAGCTGCATCTGACACACAGGGAGTTGTTTCTGGTGTTTGTTTCTAGTCAACAGGTCCAGCGGCAACAGTAACATCTCTTATTTTCCTATTAGTTGTGTATCTAACAGCCATTATGTATGAAAACTGGTTGCATTTGACTTTTGCCTTTCTTATTTTTACCTTTATTTAAGGTACAAGCTTAGCTGCATTTAAATTTATGTAAGAGAGTAAGTTTCTCCTATTTTTACCGACCTACCTAAGTTCACATCAAATTTAAGCTTTTTCACCCTACGTACCCGCAATATTATTTTCTAACAGGTTCACACACATAACGGGAATCTCAGCACACCCACCGCTGGCACGCCGGGACACTGCCAAAGTGCATCTCACTTTTCCAATCGCTACCTACCGCAACAAATATACTTAAAGCACGTAAAGCTCAACTTTTCAAAGAAAATTGAACTACTTACACTCTGATTTGCCGAATGGGCCCGTATTTCCCAAAAATGTCGTACATTTCCTCCGCGGTGATTTTATAGGGCAGGTTCCTAATATACAGGATCCGGTTGACTTCTGGCGGCAGCCGGATCTGATGCAGAAACAACACAGGGCGTCAGAGCCGCAGCGCTCCCCCCAAACCCCCACGGCAGCAGCGACGCTGCTACATCTCGGGATGTCGATGCACATCTACACAGAGCCCCTGTGCTCTACCGGCCCTTTATAAACCCTCCACGGCTACAAACACGACGCGTTCCTGCCACACAAGAGGCCTGCCTGAGGCGGGGGGCGGGCGGGGCCCCTCGGCCGGGAAGGCCCCGCTCTCAGCCGGGAGAGCCGCGGCGGCCCAGGGAAGGGACAGGGGGAGCGCACTCACATTGGCTCGCTTGGCCGCTTGCATCGCCATGGCGCCGGTCGCAAGGAGGGGGCCGCGGCCCGGGCAGAGAAACACCGGCCGAGAACGGGCCTACCGGGCAGAGAAACAC